>DWJQ01001902.1:0-10313 GCA_018248915.1 Hesperia meskei straton | reverse complement strand
GTACATGTTATTGAAATGATCATCCGATTGCCAAAATAATGAAACTGCTACAGTTTCTAAAGTGTACACATGTTTAAGAAAAAATCACAGGCATCATTGTATACATGATTACAATCTGTCAGCGTCCTTCAGTCAAAAATATGTGTTATAATGGATACATGTGATCGTGTATACCTATATATTATATATTGGTAAGTGGCTCCTTGTTTTTGAAATTTTCAGAGTGGACATTTATTTGAAAATCTGCCCATGTATACTTATCACTACACGTGATCGTACATAGTAATAAGTGTTGTCTAACAGTAAGCTAAGAAAACCTGCTGCTTGCCGCTTCTTCTTTCAAGATCACTCGCGGTAGAGAATAGAAATTTGTTAAAACGACGGTGTAGTTTGACATTTCTAAAAATCATTTTATTTATATTTTTAGTTTATTTCAATTAGGTATCCACAGCATAAATTTAAACATGTAGTGAAAAATATTCTAGTTGAAAATTCATACGAAGAACAAGCCAAGTTTGTCTACTAACTACTCAACCAATCCGCACTAGAATTGCGTGGGGGAGTGTGCTCAATTGTGGGATTCATGGGTTGAAGCCCATAACATAGACACTGTCCGATCAGTTATAAATCCTTAAATGTAAAGATAGGAATTTTCCACTGCGTTACAATTATGCAAATTAAACGTCGGAATTAGTTACGTTAAAATATTTTTTTCGGCGTCTTTTACAGCTTGTTGCGTTGTATGTTTTTTTGCGTTGAACTAATTCACTTGCGTTAGAAATGCCGTAAATAAATGAATGTTCAGCCACCTGTTTAATTACCGCAGGCAATCATGAGTTCGTTATAAGTAAACTCACGATGTTATTGGTTCATGCGTTCAATAATTTTGTAGGTAGGTATACTTATTTGCAAATTCCTAGAAAGGTATAAAATTATTTTTTATAAAAAAAAATATAAAAATTTATTAGTAAGTTATGGCCATAGTCCACCATGCTGGGTAAGTGTGGATTGGCGGACTACACACACTTTTACGTTTTGCGAAGTCTCGGCTTGCTGTTCTATTCACGATGTTTTCCTTCGCCGTTTTACATTTCAATGCTTAAAACGGAAATAACTCCGAAAATTCAGAAGTGTTTGCCCTAGGATTCGAACACAGACCCCCTGGTTAGGAGGCCAAATTCTATACCAAGTCTATTACTGCTCAAGTGCTCACCCACTAGGCTGTAGCCACAAAAACATCCCTAGCGTATTTTAATTCATTTGCATAAGGCATAAGGAAAAAAATATCGTTTTTGCGAAAATATGATTTAATACCTTATTCTGATAGTAAATGTACCTATTTCTTTCCATCTACTTTGCCCGATAAGTATAGCTGCTGTGAAGTCTAGCACTTATGGTCAAGGTCGAATTATGAATCAAATTAAAAATATAATTGATAGTCCTATAACTGCTTACTTTTTTTTATTGAATTAAGGTAGCAAACGAGCATGCAGCACCACCCTTCCGCTGCCGCCCATGGCAATTGTGACCGACTTAGAACAAGACCCAATTTAGGGACCAGGGTGGTTAGTCCAATTAATAGAATCAGATGGTGTTAGAATGTTAGTTGGTTAGTTTGTTAATAAGTGTGAGGACAGGGGCTGTTAGTGATAGTTACTCTTGTTAGTTAATATTAGTATTGTCCAGTTAGTTACTTCATAACGGTTTATGGATTATTGTAGACAATAATAACTACTGAACTATTTTTATTGGGGGATTTAATGCTAAAAATATGTAACTTGCCGATTTTAATTTTTGTTAGGAATAACTTCAAAAATACTTAGGCACGATTAAAAAAATAACTCTCCTTCTGACGCAGTCAGGTAAAAATATGAATTAAAATGTAGATATCACAGACATTGAGTTCAACATCTTTCCCAAAGACAGGATAACCGTTAACCATGTTTAATTACTGGGTGTTTTATGTAAATAGCTAGTTCAACTATAAGACACTGATGAGCCACCTGATTGTGAGTACAGCGACTAATTTGACTGACATCAGAATCAAAGCATCACCGATGTGTTCTCGCTCAAAACCGTAGCAGGGGACCCACATTATTCAGTTTTATTTGATTAGTAAGGTTAGGAACTATTATTATCAGTTAGGAACTGTTTCTAAATTAAGACTTTTTATATTTATAATTAAGTATTCAAAGTTACATATAATATATATTATGTATGTTCAAGGGTAAAGCCCGAACTTTGCATTCGTGTGACTTTTAGCGTGTGTGCGCATAGACTAAGGTTGTCTTCGATTTTATATTTTGCGGGACAGTCTACTTACTACATCTGGTACAAATATATTGAACTGACAAAAATTGCACAAATGCGAATTAAGGTTCTAGGAAATAAGGTTATAAGCTGTGCCTATCCACATCCGTAAATATTAATATGATAAATGCGAAAGTAACTCTTGTGTGTCTCTCTGTCGACTGTCCGTTAATAATTTTAACTCTCACATCATCACGTGAAAATAATGAAAATCCTTCAATAAGTATTTTAAGGTTTATATTACCAAGTTATCTGAAAAAGGCTTGTTATTAATAGTTTTACCCATAATTACAGGTTATTGCAATAAATTAATATCTTTTCCATTTTTACAACCACTAAAATACTTACTCCTGTAAATGTATTAAATGACGTAAAATTAAACTTGAAGCCTGAAACAAATAAGTAGCAATGATTTGCCGCGTCTACGTTTATACAGAGGTTTACTGAATCGTGGCATTACCATGATAGCTTATTAACTTCATAATCTTAAACCTTTGTTTATTATTTTATAAAACTCTTAAAACATATTATTTTATACCTAACGCTACCAAAATAAAAGCACTTATTTAACAAGAGAATGCATAAAGAAGAGAATGGAATTCAGCAAGCTATATAAATAAACAGCAGATGTGTCCCAAAT
This sequence comes from Hesperia meskei straton, assembly GCA_018248915.1. Taxonomy (NCBI): domain Eukaryota; kingdom Metazoa; phylum Arthropoda; class Insecta; order Lepidoptera; family Hesperiidae; genus Hesperia; species Hesperia meskei. The sequence continues at coordinate 7,363 of DWJQ01001902.1, read as the reverse complement.
CCAAGTTTTATTAAATGGTTTCCGTAGCATAGACGTTATAACATAGCCTAGGTAGATATTATAATGAGCTGAATGCGCGTGTGTACACTGTGTGCATGAGTGCGTGGAGACGGCGACTGAGTTTTTCGATTGGAAATAGTTGCTATGCCCAAAAAATGGGCACGCGGATTGGCACTGAGTTTCGACTACGCATTATAATGACGCGCTTGCGAGTACCTACGTACTTTAAATATGAAGTATTATTGAACTTTTTAAATTCGAGGTAACTTTTTATTTATTTATTTACACTTTATTCTTTATATGGAAGATTATGAATGCATAAAACAATGTTATTACATTAAGTGTTGCTTAAATTATATTTTTGAATTTGATTTATGTAGGTAAGTATAAATTACAATATGGGTATAAATTACAATGTTCTCGTTTTATCAGACCGGAATAACTCTCGTTTTAGACCTGGGTCATAACAATTTATAAGTTTATAGCACTCCAATCAATATGTATAAGTAGATTATATACACAGAAATGGTTAGCGACGATCATAGATTTTTACAGCGACAAAAGTGACAGGTATGTAGTTATAGCTCAATCAATCAAAAAATTTTAATATTCATTTTAGGTGTAGGTATGCTATTATTTTAATCACTATGAAGAACTTTCGCACAATTCTCGTCGTCTAGACAGACTAATCGTGCAGGCGGGGTGAAATGCGTTCCCGGAACTCTATCAGCTTTTGAAGAATAGTGCTAAGGGTAGCCGTGTTTATAAAGTCTCCCTACCTACAACACTCGTAATATATTTAACAGACTTCAAAAAACGAGGAAGTTCTCAATGAAATTCTGAAAAATCGCTCCTGATGTCATTTAGATTCTCAAGCGTGCAACAATTTTAACTTTAGTTATTTTTTCGGCCTGGGTGTGTCATATTGTCTTGTCTTTTTATCCATAGCGTCCACGATAAGAAAAATTCTAGTATGGGAATTTAAGTGTCTATATTCTACCTCGATTTTATTTATCAGACAGGATTCACTCTTTAATTCAGTCGAAAGTTAACTATAAACATCCAGAAATAAGACTCAATTGCAATTATTACAAAACGTGTCTATACTGTTAGGTATTATACATGTATGTCGAATATTAACACTAATACACAATAAGTAAGTACTATAATAAGTACACACACCTCGCTTATACTCGTACAACAACACATAAGCCACCACCAACCCATTTTGTTTTGACACAATACATCCTCAAGATAAGTTGTATTTTGCGGAGGTTGATTGCAAAACAAAAAAGAGACGCATGCTGAGAATCCCATGGACCGCACACCGATCTAATGTAGGAACATCTATCCTAAAAGAACTCAACATCCAACAGACTCTATGATCCGTTATGCAGTCACGGATTCCTCGAGTTCTTTGGTGATGTAACACGTAACGATGTCTCAATGAAAAGATTAGTGTGCAGGGAGAAGTTGAGAGAAAGAGAACACGTGGGCGCTCTCCGACACGATGGACAGACCTCAATAAATCTGTGATGCACATGAAATGCTCATGACGATTGTTCTCAATCCGCCAAGCATGATCACGACAACTTTACCAAGAGTGCATGACTGAGAAGAAGAGTGCTAGGTATACTTATTATGTATTATCCTTATGCCTTCAAACTATTAACCCCATAAATTCGCATTATTGAGGAGCCCTGGAGCGTTCTCCACCACGCCGCTCCAGTACTGATTGGATGAGACGTAATATCGCTATTATATACCAGAGAAAATAATGTTTCGTATAAATGCGTGTTATTAGGATACGATTTAAATTATCGAACTAGTCAAATAACACAACGTTTGTTGTTGTTCATACTTTCCTGTCCCACGGCTAATACTAAACTTGTACTTGCATAAATGTACTTCAAAATATTGGTGTGTTTAAACGGTTCATTCCCATTAGTCCCACTGAACAGTCCCACCGACTGCCTCTTATTTTGTATCTGGGGTTGATCCACGTTTGTTCATATTTTAAAATGTGCTTAAGACTGCCCGAAACAAGAAAAAAGATTTTTATGAGCATTAACAAAAACATAACAGAGATGGAAAACTAAGCCGAATGATATTTACAAAGATTTGTTACCTTTTCATAACGCTATTTTTAGCACTTACTCGATTGACTACACACTTTTCCACAAAAAAGTAGCCTACGTTAGGTACTCTTTTACACTTCAACTATCTTTTGATAAAAATTTGCATCTCTCAATCGCTGAATTTTAACGTAAAAGATACAAACAACGGAATGGATTTACGTCTTGATAATATTAGTATGGATACTTCGCACTGCATCATTGGTGTTTGTAAAGTAAATACGCTGGCAAGGGTAAACGGTCATGTAATGACCGTGTTTTATGAAGATCCGTTAAGTTAACAGTGCGAAGATAAAGATAAATACATAACCGACCTACCCACCTACTCAGATTGACCGGAAAATAGTTTTCCGTGGACAATTTGCGCGTTGACGTTCGTAGCTGATGACCCTACTATACACTTCCTAAATAAAGGATGATCTGAGTTGGATACACACTATTTTATACACTGGAGAAACAAAAAAATATATTATATATAGAAAATCTTTGAGTATTTTAATTTTGATACGTTAATTACTACGTACATTTACTACGTACATTTTATTTTAATATTGTTTGAAGTATAGATCCAATTTATATTTCGGTATTAGATAAATTTATTTGATTGCGAGTTGAAATATCAGATCAAATATAAATTGGACGGTAATTGTCGTGTTCCAGAATACACAAATATATTAGGGTATAAAGTAGGTATATATATTATAGTAGGTATATATATAGTAGGTCTATAATGAAAAAATAAATAAATTATTAAAGTTCAAATTTACACTATGCATTAGGTACGGTTTAAATTAAATTATACGTTCAGGTGTTTATTATTATGTAATTAAAAAACAACATAAGATATAATGAATTTATTATGAATGCATTGTTTATGTTATAGTTGTGCTACAATAGTTTAAATCTTATTTTAAATTAATTTTAATGTAAGTACCTATCTATAATAAAAATATAACTGGGTTATATCTGTACAAAGGAGATATTATTTATACTTCAGAAAACATGGAGTCTTTAAAGGACAAATAGAAGACAAATTATTAACAATATTTTTTTATTGATCTACATATTATATTAGGTTAGCCTCGGCATCACACAAAAACTTCTGCATAAAATCTGATGCGGTTTTCACAGTTGTATTGCTGAAGGTTTAAATAAAACAGTCGTGCATTTTTCATCTCAATAAACCACTTCGAATCTGAGATTTGAATAATATATATTGCAGGACAGCGTCTGCTATATATTAAGTTTGGACAACAAATTTATCATGATCTATAATCTATATAAGACACAAAGTTTGACATTTAATATAATAAAGACCTTAATGCACAAGGATAGAAAGTCTCAAAAAGAGTTGATGGGGATTCACCTCTGAAGGTTTTAAGGTTCAATAGGGTACTTTCCGTAATGAAAAATAAACATATGAAATTTGATAAAAATAAAAATTTATATAGAAATATACTTTAATACTTACTCTGATTTTGAGTCATAAAAAAGCACACAATTATTTTAATAAACAATATTACAATTCGAAATTTTTAGTCGGTATGTCACATGACCTAAAACACAAGAGGCATTGGTGTGACGTCATAAAAACAAACCTATTCCTCCAAGAACTAAACTGTCAGTTCAGTTTCGTGCATAACAACTTGAATGAATGCCGGTCTTACATACAGTGCCACAAACTTATTTGACCCGGTAGGTAAGGGTGGCGCTACTGTCTTGGTATTTTTCTGTCAACAGTATAACATTTGCATTAGTTCCAATTTAGGCCACCGGGTCAGATAAGTTTGTGGCACTGTACAATTTACCATTATTACGTCATCAAAATGGCTGACAAGTGCTGACAGCGTTTTTGCGGAAATAAAAAAAAGAATATTTTCTTTTATTTTAAGGCGAGAAAGCGTGTTTATTTTGCCGAAATATATTTTTATTAAATTATTGTTTTAAAGTATTAATTTCCACGATTATAACTGTAAAACAAATAAATAAATTATGTATAATATATGGACGTGAGTATGTATTTAAATTAATAGAATTGTTTTTCACGATTCGAATTTAAATGAGTCTTCATTTGAAATAATGTTTATTGTCTCGTAATTCCCATTTTTTGACATGGAAGGTTATATCTCAACCGTTATCCAACTACAGTTGCAAGTTGCCACACACTTCAAAGACTTAAATATTATTTTAAATTTACAAGCATGATGACTAATAGTGTATTGAATATTTAATCGAAATATCAAAGAGATATATTTTTATGTTTTTAAGGTTTTAAGGTGGCAAATGAACAAATATGACCGATACTGAACAAATGATTGGGGATTATGATGATTAGTTAGTCCGGTTAGCAGAAGATTTTATAGAACTTAGTTATAAACTGATACCATGCTTAGTAGTGGGCCATAATGGATTGAAATCATTCACAATCAATTGAAAACTGTGATTACTTAACGTTCTACGTGTAAACAGCCAAACGAACCGTCACACCATGCAAATGAAGTTACGTCTGTCTGGTGAAGAAAAATGTATTATCATCCGAAAATAACTGCATAGCTGCATATAAACACGTGATAGACGAACGCTACGTATTTCAATTCACTCCAGCGTTATCTGCTAGGCTATTTATTACATCAGCTGATAACCTTGAACGAGCGCGGGACAAATCAACAATTTTTAAACAAATTTTTACGATATTGAAGCGTGCGATTCATGTTATTCACCGTAAAACACTAAAGTATCCTTATATGGTTATTAGCAAATTATTGTAATATTTGAAAACAAAAAAGTATTGAGTGTCAGAGATTTGCCTACACTTATTTTCTTGCTGAGTAGCAAATAACAGTAATAGAGGGTTATTTTTTAATTATGCTGTATTTCAATCAAAATATTGCCATATCTCCAGAATTCGTTGAGCAGTTGATTACGACGTGAGGTAGGTCAGAACAGTGTTAGTACTGTTAAAAATAGCCGTTATCACTCACCTTTACGTTGATAGCAATGAACACAAAATTCGCATACGAAATATTGCGCTTTTGGCTTGAAGATTAAATAAGATCAGGTATTACTTAGCGGATAATATAATTTATGAATTGCTGTACAATGAATTTTATGTGTAACAACATAATTTTTAAGGAAAATTAAACAATTTTATTTATTTAATAGCTTCCGCCCGCAGGATATGCCCGCTTGGAATTCGTTTAAACTTCACCCCCCTATTTCACCCCCTTCGGGGTGGAATTTTCAAAAATCCTCTCTTAGTGCTCCCCTACACTCCAAAAGAAAACAGCTTCTTCCGTTCAGTAGTTTCGGCTGTGCGTTGTCTGTCAGTCGATTACTCAGTAACGCGAGAGTTTTATACATATAGTATATACCTAGATAATGTATTATAATGTAGATAAAAGTGGTTCAAGATAATACGCATTGTACTCACAAGGCATCTTATCATTTTGTAGCGATTTTACTAGATAACCTTAGGGCAGAAGGACAAAGAGATTTTTAAAACAAAGGTTCAATCGAAGGTCGCTTCGATATTATTATGCATAAAACTGGCTAATTTAAGTATAGGTAATTCATTAATGCGACTCTCAAAACAAATGACTTAAAGCTGTGAATGGTTAGTTCCCACAATAGTGCATCTTTAGTATATATTTAGTTTTGAACCGATGCCGTCAAAGCGTAACGGTATAACATAAAGCGCAATTTATCATTAAAATTGCTATAATTATTAGTAGGTATTTTTTAAACTTCACTTTTTATGTGTTTCTATAGTACTCGCTACTTACTTATATCTTTCCTCAGACTTATTTCAAATAATATCAATTTAAGAGTCAACTTCACAAAGAACAATGCCCACTTCCCATACATTTGAAAACCTGGAATGAAAATTAATGTATAAATGTAATGAATAGCAGAAGGACTACCTATTGGAGTAAAAAATATTGTCTGCCCCGCACTCGTCTCATAGTCAACTTTAAGATTTGAACGCAGCAAAGTTAAAAAAACATGAATAAGTATTGCTGACTACATGGACGTATAAAGAGATATGAAGCCCTTGCAATCATTGTCAACAATAGTTCGTACTTACCTACTACCGACAAATTACTAGACTTACTGGATGTTTAACGACATTTTCTATAGATTCTCTTATTCTATGCAACACATTTCGTTGACTAACTGTAGCATAACATAATAGTAATGGTCTCTTGATCGAATTTCGGTCATGGCGGCGTCAGTGTCAAATGTCAAAAAAAGACGTTTCAACTTTCAATACTTTCAATTGAGTACCATTCATATTCAATGCCACAAACTTATTTGGCCCGTTGGCCAAAATTAGAAATAATTCAAATGTTATACTACGGTTGTCAAACAAAGACCAAGACAGTAGCGCTCCCCTTATTGGGTCAAATAAGTTTGTGGCACTGTTGCATGAATGGATTGATTGAGTTGAGTTGCGTTCAAAACATGTAATTCTTTTATCTTTTACTAGACAAACTAATGTAGAAATAATCAAATAATTTTGTTTCCTGCATTTCTTTTGATTTAGTAATAAGCGTGTTTAATGTGCAAATATGTTAGATGAATTTTAAGATTTTTTTCATCTCTATACATGATCAGGTCAAAATTGGACACCCTTCTTTAAATTGGTTAAAAAATTGATCAAGTATGGTTTAGATTGGGCACCATTTAATTTAAATCGCGATAAAAATTCTAATGATTTGGTCAATACTAAGTTAAGTACTTATACAGAGATTAAACAGGGACCCACTTTTGTAACTTCATATTTCGCATCCACTGTAACACTTATTTTGTGAACATTTCAGATGCATTTGTATTTATTTTCGTTCATGAGATAAGTGTTCCGTGACAGACAAACAGACTTCGAAGGCATACTGACAGGGTTCTGCTTATCACCCATTGAGAACGGAACCCTACACGTAATTTCGGGATTATACATGGGGCACACTAAAAGTTTTGCACTTCTAGCTAATCGAAGCTATTTGAATTTCGAATGTTATATATTTTTTAACGTTGCAACCTTCTTGGTAATAAAAATAAAAAAATAGGCGAAAAATCATTTGTCGATTTTTTTTTTATCACACGTTAAAGTTCTACGTATGCAACGAAAATGGAATTAAGTCGTAAAGATTTTAGAGTGATGATTTTTCATGATTTTAAAACTTCTCTCTCCGCGCAAGTCTGTGCAGCTCGTCTTCAAAATGCTTTTGGGA
>DWJQ01001901.1:0-10317 GCA_018248915.1 Hesperia meskei straton | reverse complement strand
GCCATTTTATGCAAAAAATTACCGCACTATGCAACTGACAACACAATAGTGTGCACGTGTCAGTACACGACGCCGTGCGCCGTGCGCCGTTGCGCGGCGGGCGGCGCCGCACCGTAGACATGGGTCCACGCCCTTATGTCTTCAATTTAAAAATCAAAATTTACGTGCAAAGCCTTTAAAATAGGTAGGAATATAATTTTACTGTCCACTTGGTGAATGAATTTACCTGAAACAAACAGACAAACACGTTAATAACATCATTGCAGAAACACTCAAGTTGCATTTGTACAATCGTAATGTCAAATTGTTATTTCAATACACAGACATTTCTAGGAAACGCTAAGTTATTAGTGCGTTAATACTTTACTCAGTACTTAATACTTGTTTTGATGGACGCATTGGGAACGTGATTATACCTTTGTAGTTTGTAGGTATACTAGCCAAAAATAACAGTTTTATTGTTAATAGGTTGTAGTTATAAGTTTTTTTATGAAATTAGTGCAGATAGTAATTGTTAGTAAGCGTCCTCTTCTAATTCGGTCACAGATGTTTGGCAACCTTCAGAAATAAGGTATCTCGTTAATAACTATACCTAGTAATTATAATAATAATGTTATAGGGGCCGAGTTCTTAACCACTAGGCTATAGGCTATTAGGTACCTATCTATTACTAAGTTTTCTCCTACGGCTTTGAAGGGATGATGGATAGGGATGAAATTTTCAAGCATTCTTTCTTAGTTCTCCCTTATACACACAAGGAACACGCAATTAAAATTTCAACTTCTTGCGTTCAGAAGTTTTGGCTGTGCGTTGTCTGTTAGGCAGTCACTCGATAACGGTACCAGCAGTTATCATTAATGCCAAAAAGTTGTACTTACAGATACCTACAGTTAATAAAAAACACATAACTACATTAAACGTCCTCAGTCTGGTTTAAGGCATATAAAAACCACAAATTAAATATATAACAGCTACTTTATATCTACGGAATCCACTCTGCACTACTATTAATACATTCTAAATCTAATTAGTCCCGTTAGTAAATCGATTAAATTAAAAACTAGACCAATTAAGCATTGAAATTAACCAGTTTTCGCAAAGGTTAAGTGTAATTGGTGTAGCAAGGCATTTATTTATTGCTGTGCTTCAACAATTGCGTGTTTGAGTTGGTTTTGAACAGATAGACATAGTACTTTATTGGGACTCCGTCCGAAGATATTGCTAATCCGATATTATTGGCGTATACGGTTCAATTCAGGTTGTAAAGAAAATATACTAAAGACATTTTTAAATCTCGTCGTCAACTTTAAATAAACCTTAATTACAACTACGAAAAGCTGAAATTTGTGAGCCACGCAATCATAACGATTTCCAGATCACCTTTATTCCGTTTGCGGTCGATATGGAATTTTTGTAAATAGCAACCCACACAAATGCCTACTTCCTGCCATAGTAATATCATAATATTAAATTAAATAACAGAATTAAAACAAAAAAAGAACATTCACCGCCTAATCCGCCTACAAACTTAGTTTAGTGGTCTCATTTATTTATGGTGTTTTGTCCATGTGTTTTGGTGTTAAATGGTACTTTGTAGTGCTTTATAGATTCATCAGTAGGAAAACTGCATTGCGAATTCTCGAGCGTGTCAATATTGTTGCTATTTTTTAGTCCATAGTATTTCTATTAGACATTTGCGTTTACTGTTTATTTCCTGACTCACTAAACGTTAAGTAACCGAGCGTATCGTGTTGCAATAGTTATAAATACCACCGAGAGACTCAAATATTCACTGCTTGAGACGTACCAATTGAATTGATTCTTCGAAACACGTGTTTGGTAAGCGTGTTTCACGATTTTCGCGACATGACCACAGTCATAATCAAAATTATTGCAAATGCATCCATATAAGTTCAGAACATTACAATTTCCTGATTATAAGTGTAGCTTAAGCTAAAGTTCAAATAATTTAATTTAATTGTTTATTTGGGACTATCATAACGCATAATAGGTACTTACATTAAATATCAACACAGTCAAGTTAGGCCTAGCACTATTTCAGTAATAATTATCCACAGTTTGCCCAAATTGTGGTCATGGGCACCTTGTGACCTGTACACTCAACTTTAGTAAAGTTCAGTTGTTCTGACGAGTTCTGGATAGTTATTTATAACTGATGACAAGTGAAGATCTTTGACCTTTAACATTCAAAAATATGCTCATATCATTTTATTTATCGTAGCGGCTATTTATTTTTCCAAGTAACGCAATCCATATATCGGTCAAATGTCTCAATCAAAGCTAAATTTGTAAGCAAATATCTTTTATAAATTCATCGATAATTTTAAGAAAAAGTATATTAAAATATTATTTATAAAGTTTGCCAGTCATATTTTATTATAAATGAACACTAGACCTTATTATAAAGCTTTAAAGAGCATAATAAATTGGCTTCCCGGCACTTAACCATTACAAAATCTTAGAAAGACTATCACCATTTGCTCATCAATTAGAAGAGCAATAAGTTTTAATTTCCAAGAAAAAACATTGAAAACGAAACGTAAATCTGTGAACACAAACCTGTGGAACAATTTGTTAGCTTGAATGAAGCGGAAAGGCGAGAGATTCGCAAGGGCCTACTTCACCACATTTCACCGCGCGGCACAAAGTGGAATTCACTTTCACCGACGCACCCAACTTCGGCGGCTCACCTTGCGTTGTTTTCGTCTTTCTACGCTTAAGGTTGATCACCTTCAATGGAGATGACGCGTTTGTTACCAAGTGATGAATGGACCGATTTTATTCGAAAGCAAGATAAGATGTCGTTGCAATTAATCCTTTCGAAGTATAAAGTCCTGCGAGAAGAATTATTGTTACCATATTCGTAACAACAAGGACAGTGATGTATGTATATGTTGGGTATTTTAGAGAAACTATTTTTGAGGGCTTTTTATCAACTTAACTCCCTTATTGTATTAGGACTTATATTTTTCTGTGTGAAAATTGTTGTCAAATTGTCGATTCTGTAGCTACGTTTGTGACTACAATTAGTGTTCCTTTTATATCCATTTTTTCTATAAATGCATATCCATTCCTTTAAAAAATTTACAAACTAAACTTTCCTTGATTTGAATGGTTCCATTTCATAAAAGGAAAGATTTTTTTAAGTAATTTTAAGTCAGATAAATCATCCGCAAATATTTGAAAATCATAGTACCTAGGTACCTACCTACTTAAAAAACTTGAAACGTGAACTTTCAAAAGTTTTATTTTCATTACAGGTTCAAAACGTTTCATGTTCAATTTTCAAAACTTCCATGTCCGTGTTCATAACTCCCCGTTACAACACTTGCACTATATACTACAATATATTGCACAGTTCCCACGACGCGACACGCCCGACCGCGTCTGCTAGAACGGAATGCAATTTAGCAAGATCGCTCTTAATTACATACGATCTCTTGCCTACATACGTACAGACAGCACGAAACGTGATATTATATAACATAATTCGGCAATTTGATCTTGATATTACATTTAAGAGCCGAAATAAAGATCAAAGAAGGACAGTTTACAACTATAACTAGAATATTCTATACGTTTATTTTTTTCTCATTTACTTATGACCCGTTCATAAGAAATTAGTCCTGTCCTAAGCAAAGGATCCTGAATTTGGATAGCTGATCGAGGAAGTAAAAATATCAGAAAAGTGAACGCATTAAATTATCATACATAACGCTAGGTACACGCTAATAGCCCCACACCAGGATTCCCTGTGTCTAGCCAGCAAGGCGTCAGTGATACCTTCGTTGTTACTTAGGTAACTCCTTCAGGTAGCTCGTCTGCTCGTCATATCTACTATTAAAATAAACAACCACATAATAAAAACCTGTCATATAAACATCTCGACTAGTATTAAGACCCGGGTAATCATATCTTCCGAGTACATAAAGTGGTTCACTTAATCACCTTGCCCATACGATTTCTTCTGTTTAAGGTCAACCAGTCAAAAATGTCTGTAGAAAGCCGTCTGTCTATCCGAGAGCCGACTTCCTTGTGTCATTGTAACCAGGAATGCATAATAGTATATATAGTAACCTTGAATAACTGGACCTTCTAGAAGTTTAACAGCTTGGTGCTATGCTCGCCTCCACACTTTGGTGGTTTCCGTTTCCTGCAGTTGAATCAATTATGTTATTATAATACCTTGAACTGTCAATGTTACGACCTATCTCCTAATTAAAATATTAGTGACCGTTATGAACTTGAGTGGTAAAATCACAACAAATCTGTATCGTCGTTAGTCGGCTTAGTTTATCGCCGAATATTTTTGTATGAGAACAACCACAAGTACAATGTTATTGTTGGTATAATCTCTTTCTTTCTTTCTTTCTCTTAGTCTCTTTATAGTTCCTTCACACAGAACCAAAAAATCAACACCGATAATTTTGTCTGCTGTGGCAGTATCACGCGGGAAGTAACATGAACATAAAGGAACAATATTTTTTTGGAAAACGTCATATACTGAAATCTGAAGCTTAACCAGGGAAGGAAAGAACATTTTGTGATGAGAATGAGAATTTTTACTGGTTCCACTAATGGGCACGGTTCTTTTTTAAAATGTGAGGAGTACAGGCCACAACCCACGCTGGCTAAGTCCGGATTGATGAAATTTAGATACCTTTGAGAACATCATGGAGATCACTCAGGTGGGCAGGATTTCTCATGATGTTTTCCTTCACCGAACCAAAGGATTATTACCTACATTCCAACATAATTATTGAAAATTACCTGTTCATACTGGATTCGAACCTAGACGCTCCAATTATGGAAGAGTCCAATTTTCAAACCCCTCGGCCGTTGATAGTTACTTCCTGTTTTATCTATTGTATAATACGAGTATAAAATTATAACACAATTGTACGACAATATTGACGTGACGTGAAATTTTGGGCAAACGTAACAGATGTTTAATTTAACGAGCTGTTTTGTTCGTTAATGATGTAGTTACTACGTTCATTGTTTCAGCAATAATGTCATTTGTCACAGTCACGTGCAATTACTCCCATCGTTACTAAAATTTTTAGAATGTACACTTAACTGCAATAATGTGTTTCTCATATGTTATAGATCCGGACATTAATAGGACACGCGTTATAAAACCGGACATCAAAAAGACATTGCATTATCGATCAGTGTGAATAATGACGACTTGACAAGACAAATCAGGTCTTGTTATCGGAATTCCCCTTAACAATGGTAGAGATAATTTTAATCTATCAATCTTAGACCTATCAAAACTAATTTGATGTGAAAATATTTTGTCTTACTACCGTTTCAAAGAATCCACAAATTATTATGAGCATATAATTATTAGCATTATTTATTTGTGACGTTTATTTTCAGCTTAAACGTGATAAAAACTAGTACCTATTTTTTCCAACAACCCAGATCATCATCCGTCACCAAAAAGAATCTGACGAAGTGCTTTTTAACTCAAAACCACGGAGCAGATTGTTTCCGCGTTCAAAACTTCTAAAAATAACGGTACAACAAGATTCAAATTGAACTACTAAAGCTTGACTCGTACAAGGCTCGACTCAGTGTTTCTTGAGTAGAATAATATGAGTACTTATTAAAAATTGATAGCATTCATTTCTCTGACTCACAATTACTATAACGCCGGCGGCTATACTCGGAGGTAGGCCAGTAAATCAAATCACTGAAGTTCATAAATTATTATAAAATGCTTCACGATCTTACAGCCTCAATTAATTCACCTGTTACTATAACTTGTTCTTCCTGATCGCCTTAATAAACGTACATGTCCAAAATATAATCACAGATTACAAAATATTATAATAATAGGGGACTGAAGGTAAAAGCATTATTAATTTTTAACTCGAGCTTTACGTCACTAATTTTATTACGTCCAAGGTCTAACCAATAAAATTATCGTATAGCAATAAATAACTCAGTTTACTGTGATAAAAATCTTTATTTTTCTCTAAAACTTTTCTATTCTGTGCGCATTTCTCTAAAGTTCTATGTATAAAAAATTTTGCTCTGCTCTTTCTTACAATTTATGGAAATTTTAACTTTATTTGAGTCACTTGATGGTAAAAATTATGCGTGATGTCTTGTTTCTGTGAATGATATTTCCATAAATATCGCATATATTTCAACTATTCTTGTTGTTCTTTCTCTCCTCATTATGAACTAAGTTGTCTGAAACAATTCACTCTTAGTCTTGGATAATACCGTCAATTACTGTTGTTTTTTTTAAACTGTACTACGTGTTTATCTTGTTTTTGGGGTACGACGAAGCGAGTTTGTTTTGTACGACTTATTGTAAGTTCCAGTGAATGACCATTAGAAGTTTGGTCGAATTAACTTGATTTTTGAAATAGTGATAATATATGATTGTTTCTTGAAAAATCTATTCTTGAAATTGTTTCATCTGTTTTGTAAACTAAGAATAATACTTCTATAGCGAAGCAATTAATCGCTTATTTTTTATCGCCTGGTCGTACTTGACAAAAATTATTTTTATCAAATTATAATTTTAGTGTAGATTGTTGTAACGTGATACGATTCCATGTAAATATGACATTGCATGTTTGAAAAGTAAATGGTTTAATAACATTCTAAGTTTTATATTCATTATCTCCAAAGGTAGGTAGGTACCTTGAAGTTTAAATGTAAACTAAGCTTTTGACATCAATTTTGTCTCGAATTAGTACCAAATCAGGGTCTCACTATTATATATGTAGCTATCTTTATCCGGAATATATAACATTTCAAACGGACAAATACACGCTCATACTCAAACTCTATGTGTCTTGTGTAGTAATTGATAGGAACGCAAACAAACAAACGCAAAACATCCACTCTTAACTAATTATTTCTATCACATATTCATCATAGTGTCCCATATTTGTCCCACTGCAAAGGTTTGTTTATTTTTTAGGTTTCCTTTTACTATGTCATATACATATTATCTGATTGGTAGGTACGGCGCGGTCTACCACGCGGTTTAAGTGCAGATTGGTAAACCTCGCGCACCGTTGAAAAAAACATGTTAAACTCTCAGGTGTACAGTTTTCCTGGCAATTTTCTCTTCATCAAAACAAGTGATAGTAAGATTGTAATATGAAATTTATGACGGAAAACTATTAAATACAAATAGACATATCTTCGGAAAAGCTGATATATCACGATAATACATAATTTATTCGATTTACGACCTTAACCTTCAGAAAACAGAAGCTATTCGTGACATGAAGCAATAGCAACGGAATACATAAATCGTGCAATTGTCAAGACTGTATCTTTGCAATTATGTCTATTAAACAATTACACAGGTCGAATAATTAACACCAGTGCGATAACTATCAATCTTTGTTATGTATTTTTGTAAATAGATAAAGTTAGCGTCTCTTCTTCGCTATTATACAAAATATTTAAAGCATTCTTGCGAAATAGGGGTACAGCAAAAAATTATGGAAAAATTCCCACATAGTTAAATGACTTAAGATTAACGACTTTTACAGTGTATTTAATCTCATTGCAATTACAATCATGTTAAGTATGTACTTAACAATACAACATTTAAAAAATCACTTATACCTGCGATGATTCGTCACTCAATAAAATAAAAATAATTTTATAATTTGTGAGCTACAAATTATAACATGTGGTCTTATTTTTGTAGACAACTTTGTAGCACTGAGCCGACATCTAGTTAATATTCGTCAATCAGTCGATCAAAGTGTTCAAGCCAAGAAACTCAACATCCAGAACAAATTATCATCTAAAGCCTGACCTTTTGTCTCATTGTGTTTAACTCAGCCCCCGACACATCACAATGACTAACATGATTTAACAGTATTAAGTCATGAATTGTGATGTAACAGTCGAAGTTACAAAGTTATTTGTTCGAAAGTGTGTGAGAATTATGTCACTTAAAGGTGAGGATGATTTTGATTTTTTCATCGTTCAGATCAGTTCAGTGGGTCAGTGAACTGTAAGTGTACTTAATAGTTCAGTAGTACCAATGAGCTTCCTTAGTCATTACTTAAAAATGAGTTGTGCTAGTTGTTATTTAATTAGAGTTACGCGAAGTTCTTGTGTAGGTATTTGAATTGCATGTGATTGCTAACTTTTGTTCTTGAATCCAAAGAGTTCCATGAAAAAGTTGCTAGAGATTTGCAAAATTTATATCTATGTGGTTGAATATATTTCCTAATATAAAGTAGATATTTTAGTAAAAAATTTCATTAATTTGAAAAAGCAAAAAATGTTGAGAAATGCTAATTTCTGAAGAAGTAGGTAATCTGATTAATTAAAATATGTCAAAACTTAATATGTAACTAAAAATCATATAAAAATGAATGAAAAGAAATATTATGTTTAAAGTTAGGTACATCCATGTAATACATAAAATTGTTTTTCTTTGTTAAATTATTTGGGATTAATTCATGTGTTTAAGGACACCCTTGTCAGAAAATATTTCGTAATAGCTTCCTATTTTTTTAAATAATCAATATCTACATGTAAGACAATAACAATAAGTATCTACATAGATAAGACTCAATACCGCGATTGATCAAGAAAACGAAACAAAAACTATATTTCTTAATCCTTTACACAACACTGAGACATCAATATAATCTATAGTGTTCAATCCGGACTGAGAAATTAGAAAGTCGATAGCATTGGGCCGGACCTACTCATCTTACGACTGGTGCACCGGCCAGATAAACACACACACAAACACACAAACAGTGTACTTACGCTACTCATCTCACGCACACACACATCAACGCATACATTTACAGACTTGTTTGACCTTTCATTGGATTGTGAAAGTGTTTTGGGGTGTGGACTGAGTGGCAGCGAGTTTTACGGTTTCTGCATTGGGTTTCTGGTTTGAAATTATATTGTCGGTTTATGAATGAAAGACACAGGTTTAATTTTATGATCGAAGAGGCCTACCGTAAGTTATCACGCTGCTTCTTTGCGGATTGGAGTGGTTACTTGTCAACTCAGTTGTAAGTCTAAGCCAGTCGAAGGCGTCCGACATGGCTTAATAATTGCTATTCAATATCCAGGGCCGAGAGTAATATGTGTGTTATATAAATGCAAAGTTAATAAGGATGTGCGTGTGTGTTACACTTTCACGCAAAAACTACTGAACAGCTTTTCATGAAACTTTGCTGTAATAGCTTTGACATCAAATTAACATAATAAGTTAAATTTTATACATATTTTATTTATAATTTGGTCATAATACAACGATAACTGTCAAGTAAGTCGAACAAAAATCAGCCTTCTGAGAGCTATCTTCTATTAAGGGCCTAGTTCCTCGAATCGAAGCGATGGCGGATTTACTAGTAAATAATTAAAATTATCCCCGCTACTGCTTATCACTTAAGCACCAATCAGCTGCTACCCGCTCATCTTTACGATTTAACTAATAGCTGCAACTTAAAGATACTCTCGTTACACAGTTAAGTGTGTTAATAGCTTCCATTCGCGATACTGCGTGAGATTTAATCGTCTTATTGAATTGTTTACTGTTTCATTAAGAAATTGTATATAGGTATCTGTCTCGAAAAATATTTATTACGGAATGTGAATTTCTATATTCGTTACGATATTAATTAAAACCGTAGATATTATTATTGAAAATATAATATAAAGAAACATTTTATGACCTAACCTAACAAACGACTGGATTACAAGTATGTACCTAACATAAAAATATGCAAGAACACATGTAAAAAAGTTTACACAGAACTTATGTAAAAATTAATCTGATAATTGATATTGTCCAAACAATATATTAGACCATTTTATAGATCTAATAAATAATCGTGACTCATATAATTTTATTTATAAAAGCACACTATCAATCAAAATGGGTGCAGTAATGGCGGCAACACCCACGCAATTACTTTCAATATCTATTTGGTAAACGTTTCAAAATGTGAAATATATTAAAACATTTATGTGTGTGTCACAAATGCATAAGTAGATTTAAAAATATTTAGAGATAATAATCAATAAATAGCATCTTTTCCAACAGGATATATATCTACACTCTGATCTTTATTCCGTGTTTATTATTATACGCAATTATTAACCAACTAGCTTTTGCCCGCGGCTTCGCTCGCTTTAAGAAGTATTATTATTCATTAGGTATAGTTTTTGCGGCTTATCTTTTGTTTACCGTGTGTAATAAATTAGGCCTACAAAACTTCTTTGTACACAATATTCTTAACTAATCTGTCATTAGGCGCTAAAACTATCAAG
>DWJQ01001900.1:0-10317 GCA_018248915.1 Hesperia meskei straton | reverse complement strand
CCATTAGCTAAAAATGTAAAAAATAGTTCTAATTCCTCTGTCAACTATCAGAAGCCATATACACAACCGCAACCTATTAAACCTACAACACTACCAAGAAGTGTAACGACGAGTGCTTATCCTACAAATACCACAGCACGATGTAGTTCTAAGGGGGATGATTACAGAAGAAATATTAACGAATTTAGAGAAAAATATAAAAATCCATGTAACCTTAACATAAATACACACGGAATGAATAATGAAGTGTTCCATAATGTAGCATATAAGTATGATGGAACGATGAAATCGAATTCTAACCAAGTCTATGGTTATACTTTCGGTAATCAGGGTACAATGCAAGGAAATAACGTTATTCGTAATCCGTTAGAATTTCAAAGAGGCTACACTGTAAATTTACCCCGTCCTATGTTGCCTCCACGTAATTCTTACCCACCAGTTAGTGGGAAAAGTCAAGTCACTGATCAGAGTAATTTAGTATCAAACAAACACGTACATAGATCAAATTCAACGCACGTGTTTCAAAATGTAGATAATCAGCAAATTGACATCGAAGCAGCGCGTAATCAATTGCGACATGAACTAAACTATTACCTGCAAAAAGGAGACTGGAGTTACGAATTCAAAACTACCAGAAAAAATCTAGCAAGAGTAGTGATGATAGTGGATTTGTAATGACATTAGATAGAAGTAGTGATGGAACATCTAAATCCACTTATTCAAAGACTCCTCCATCAACTCCACATTCAACATTACCATCAGTGCGACATAAGAAAAGCCGATCCAAGGAATCCAAACTAAGCAGCTGTGCTAAAGAAAACAACACTAAAATAAATTCAAGTCGAGACTCACTAAGCAGTCATCATTCCGCTAGGTCAAGAGATAGTAAATCGGATCGACAAACACCTAAGTCGGAGCGAAGTACTCCCAAATCAGACAAAGGACCCACAAGATCAGGGATATCCACGCCTAGATCTGGTAAAATAACACCACGTTCTGGTTTAGCAACCCCAAAATCTGGTGGTGCAACACCAAAATCTGGTCTTGCTACACCAAAAAGCGGTAGATCTAGTGGCAAACCAGATAAACGTTCAAAACATAAACCTTCAGAGAAAATGACTCAACTGATGTCTGAGGCAGCATCTTCTTCGAGTAATGAAAGTATTCCATTTGAATTGAAACGTCTAGAATCGTCAACAAGTGTACCATATAGCCTGGACCATGAATTGCGACACTGCAGAAGTGCAGCGTCTGTATTAGATGAACCAAACTTAAACAATACATTCGGTTCCGAGTCTCTACCCAATTTAGCACCTCCTCCTGCATTCGAGTCTCCCCCACTAGATATTGGTGACAAAGACTTCAAAATCATGCCACCTGAAAACTTTCTAAATAAAGAAGACAAGCTTAGCAGAAGTAGTTCTACATCGAGTCTTAGCGAACAAAGTGGGTGGGTATCAAGTGGACGGAGCTCCGGACCATCCTCACCGGAAAACCCTACTTGTCAATTAAATGAAAATTATGCACCTCCCAGTAGTTCTGCAGCTTCTAAAGCATCGAATAAAAGCGGTGAACAGAATGGTGAGACTAGACGACGGGTGTCAGATTCTGAAAAGATAAGTGACTTTAAAAGAACTGTTTTGAACGGAGAACAACTTCGAGAACGATTGATAAAATTAGCCCTTAAAGCAGCCCAAACGGCTTCAGATGAAAAAATAGAATGTTGTGACAAGGAAGTATGCGAAGAATGTACGATTTGTAGCGACTCTATATGCACTGACAGTCAATGTGAATATAATAAACTAATGCATACCAATGGCGTGGATGCGGGTTGTAATTCAGACACATGCACAGCAAGTTGTTATCAACAATGCTCCGATATGAACACCAATAAAGTTAATCAAAGGCATAACTCTTTTAGCGCTATTCAAGGGAAATCCTATAATACCGTTCCTAAAAAGCCAACTGAAGGAACTGTTAAAAAGTCTCAGACAATAAGTGACAACCTACACCCATACATAAGAAAAGAAATACCTCCCAAACAACAAGGACCAGTAGATAAAACGAAATTGAAAGATAGAATACAATACACAGAAAAATTGATAGCAGCAGAAATTATGAGCCTAACAGTAGACCGTTCTTGTAGAAGTCATAAAGGTTCAACTCCTGGAACCTCATCAGCAGGACAAAAATACAGCAATAAAGCCCGATCTGAAGTGGATTTAAGTCATTTCAACGCTGAGAATGAATACGAACATTTACCACCTCCACAACAATTCAGAGATGCTCCACCGCCGCCCGATCAGTTTAAGGTAACTTTAAATATTAAATATAGGTATTCCGTGAATATTACATAGGTAAATTCTGTGTGAATTTTCGTATTAACATTCTTGTGTTTCGTTAGGATCCTCCAATGAAATCTCTCATGTTAAGTCGACAAAGCAGTAGTAAATCGTCAACCCCATCGAAATCACCCCGTCAAGCGAGTCAACCAACAACGCTTCAATTGGATAATCCATTGTATCACGTCTGTGAAGGTAATATTTCTTTTATTTCATTGTAGCTTGCAATCGCTTTTAACACTACTAACATGTTGCTATTGGCTTTACACCAGGAATACTAGAACGAAGAAAACTGAGGCCTCATCAGTCAATAAATGCTAGCGCTACACCACTGAACAGCACACTTAACAAAAGCCAAAGTACTGGAGAATTGGCCAGCAGAAATGAAAATGGAGGTATTAAAGGTAGTAAAAATAATAAACTGTCTTGTAAAGTATAACATTAACCAAATTTTATTTGCATGACCTACGCTTTTAATAATATAATATGAACCCATTAATAACAAATTGTGTTTTAATTCCACGAATAACATTATGAATTCTTGTTTTTCACTACAGATCGTGAAAGCAATCTCGTTAGTATCTTTGGACTTGCAGAATCGGAAAGATTATTTGTTAAATGTAGGGATGAATTTCGGCAAAGCGTAAAATATCCCGGAGGCATATATTCGGATTTCCCTCCTGTCGAGAATTCTCTGCCATACTTCCACATCAGTGATGAATACAGGATGTTTAATCCTGAAGGTAATTATGTATTGTTATTTAACTATTCATATCAATGAAATACTCACGTAACAACAAAATATCAATGACAAACTTTGCGAAGACAAGAAGATTACCCTGATTTGATTACGTTGTGACTTTGCTTACTCACTTCACGCATGTTTACTGTAATCAAATTATGAAAACAACAGCCTTAAAAGTGTTTTATTTTACAGGCCTTCATCTCATAATCTGCGTTCATGGTCTAGATGGTAATGCGGCAGATCTTAGACTAGTCAAGACCTACTTGGAACTAGGCTTGCCTGGAGCTCGGTTAGACTTTCTTATGTCTGAGAGGAATCAAGGCGACACGTTTTCTGATTTCGATACCATGACTGACAGGTAACATTCTTTTCCAATAACTTTGACCATGAAATGTGGTTTTACGGCATACTTACATTGTTTTTTTTTGGATTTATTGCAGACTTGTGCAGGAAATTATGACTCACATACAGAACTCGAGCGAGCCAGCTAGAATAAGCTTCGTAGGTCACTCTTTAGGCACCATAATTATTAGATCTGCGCTTGCGAGGCCACAAATGAAGCCATTCTTAGGCAAACTGCATACATTTTTATCACTGAGTGGGCCACATCTTGGAACACTTTATAATTCCAGTGGACTGGTGAATGCTGGTAAGTTTATGCATATTATGTGAGGAAATAACAACATTTTATAATTATGTACACCAATACTTCCCTGCTTCAATACCCGAGTACAAGTTTTTCTCCTCTTTTCTATTAAACCTCCTTAAACCATAAGGCCGTGTCCATAACCTTGACAAATCATTTCAGGCATGTGGTTCATGCAGAAGTGGAAGAAATCGGGATCACTCCTTCAACTCTCGTTGCGAGACTCGGCGGACCCACGTAGATCGTTCCTCTACCGGCTGAGCGAGAGGAGTCAGCTTCATCAGTTCAAGCACATCTTGCTATGCGGGTCGGGTCAAGACCGATACGTGCCCCTTCACTCGGCTAGACTGGAGCTTTGCAAGGCAGCGGCCAAGGATACGTCGTTACTAGGACTGGCTTATAGAGAAATGGTAAAATCTTTGTTCTTCTCTGATACCTATTCAGTAACCGATATCTCACAAATTTAATGTAGGTAACTTAATCTTATAATATAATTGAAATATAATAATGTTATGATTTAAGTTTCTTCAAACTACTCTGGCTTTCTTGCAACCAATTAACCAGTACAGGGTACAGTCCTAGAGTTTAATTAATTTTATTATATTACGACATTTTACTTCACGTCAATTTGTATTAGTTGTCCACTAATCTGCACTTGACCAGCGTGGTGATCTATGGCCTTAACCTTCTTTTTCTGAGAAGAGACCCGTGCTCAATAGGGGGCCATGATGGGTTGAGATGGTGATGACGATGACGATCCTATTAAATTATCCACAAATACTGGCTGCCAAACTATTGACCAACCATTAATAAAAGAAAAAAAACTACAATTCCAGGTTCAAAACATGGTGTCACCGTTAGCAGCGCGCGCGTCCACAGTGTCGGTGGTGCGGTACGACGTGCAGCACGCGCTGCCACACACGGCCAGCGCGCTGGTCGGCCGCGCGGCCCACATCGCTGCTTTAGACTCGGATTTGTTTATAGAAAAGTTCCTTCTCGTATCCGCTCTCAAGTACTTCCGATAATTTTTCTGTATCTGTGCTCACGGTTCAATTTAGCTTGTAAACTGAAACATACGGCATTATTAAGGGCGCCGTCAGTCTAAATTGTCACAGGGCGTAAAGCCATAGTACAAGTTCAAACTTACAGTATTCTGCTACAACTGGCATGTTTGGGATGCAATTAAAACGAAGTCCATATCGAACGCTCAAGCGTTTACAGTCATAGACATACGAGTATAAACAGAAGAAGCAGACATCACTACATAGTAGGTATAAAACAAAGTCGTTTTCTCGTCCCTTTGTGTCCTTAAATCTTTAAAACTACGCAACGGATTTTGATGCTGATTTTTTTAATAGATAGAGTGATTCAAGAGGAAGGTTTATATGTATAGTAATAACATTCATTCAGCATTGCACCCGTGCAAAGCCGGGGTGGTTCGCTAGTAACATATAGAAAAAACAGCGTTATTTTAGATTGGCTGTCGGCACTAAAGTAAAGGTCATTTTTAATTAACACAAATGCAGAAATATAATTTAATTTAGCCCTAGTGGTATTTCATTTTACTAAAGCAATTGAGATTTTTCATTTTATTAATGTTCTTTCTTCAAAATGAAGCATTTTTGGCATTTATGCACTCTAATAAATGGTCATAAACTTTGCTTATCCATTAAAATGGAGCCGTCTTAATAATACCTACGGTTTTAAACCTACCTAACGAGCTATGGCATAATACATACTTTAAGTTTAGGGTTTTTGGAGTGGAAATAAACAATAAGCTTTATAATTCTCTATAAACTGCACACAGCCCCAAGAAACTAAACTTAGCTATCTGCTTTTATATTTCACAATCACCTGATGAAATCTGGCTAGCACCACATTAGAAAAATTTGGCGCAAAATAACCATGTCGACTTCTGTGCAAAGGTTTTTCAACCATCAACATATCAGGCTGATATTACTTTGCATTTCGGCTTTTGCATTTTTAAAAATTATACGTGGCTCGACAGCCAGAATACTTAGCGTTGCGGTAAATAAATAATGCTAAGCGCACTCTCAAACAAAAAGAAGACCTTAAAATGTCGACATTAAAAACACAAAATGTATTAGATTCGAATTTCGAATAAATTCCTCCTAAAAGTACGTACTTTCGGCCATTTTTAATTATCTATCTATACATGAACTTTGGGTATGTTAGCAGTGTACCTAGTTAGTATTAAAGTGATAACTTTTTGACAGTTGCAAGGTGACTGAGAGTCGCTAGTTATGTATAGACAGAATATTAAAAGCGGCCGTTAAAGATTTAAAATTATGTTGAACCTCAAAGATGCTAGTATTTTAATTAATCAATTAATATTAAGGCGGATCTTTACACCAATAATTAAGACTACAACTTAGTGACTGTAGATAATGACATAGATGTTATTCGTATTAGAAATTAATTATTGATTGTTGTGTGTATGAACGATCGGTGTCACATTCTGAATGTTACAATGTTATATACTGGATTGCTATCATATTTTATTTACAATTTTGTAAATTAACTAACTTATAACACCTATAACGGGCTCAACCGCCTGATTGTGTCAATGAACGATTAAGTAAAGTCAGGCCTATATCGAGTTTAGCTTTTGAGAGCACATTATTTAACTGCCTCCAACATCACTTCTAGACCGCAAAACATTGTCAAAGACTTTCAGTCGGCCTATCTTATAATAGTCGGGTTAGGTCCATTCTGGACAGTTCCCCCCCCCCCCCCCCCCTCCCAAATCCTGTATTATAAACTGGTTACCTCATGTATCAGAAAATCTATGGTGCAAATAGTTTGTAGTTACCTGCAAAATGCATCATATCAGATCAGATATTGCAAACCTACCCCAAAAATTCGGGAATAATGTAGGTACATGGTATACTTTAAAGTATTAAAAAAAATTAAATCTTAAATCTATCTGTTTTCCAATTTTCTGATAAGCTCCTTATTATTGGTACAAAATTAGGGTCAATTGATTTCTTATCAATCTTTGTATCCATTTACGATTATTACTGTATTATAAAGGTTTTTTGTCGATTGAATAATTATTGTTTATCTTGGCAGGGGCACTCCCGTGCCTCCAGTTGATGTAAGCAATCCAGTTCGCTAATAATATAAAATAATCAAAAGTCACATTATTTTACTATATTGTAACAAACGCACCAGCAAAATACATTTATTAGTGTAAGAAAGTGTCCTAATAAATGAGATTTGGAGTGTTATACTCTCTAATGATATTGATATTCTATTAGATTGTATAAAATCTAACACCAAAGCTATACAAAATAGTTGAGTCATACAAATTGATTCTTAAGTATAGTCATCGTCAAAAGTGTTACACAAATAGCTATTTTAAACAAACTATACGTAACAATAAAATTATCAAAACAATAATATTATATCTTAAGGGAATAAACTATTTATACCACTCGATTACCGAATAACTTTTGTCGATAACTGTACAAATTTTACTATTATGTTCAATTGAAATGGCTTCAAGTACATAGTAAACATATTTTAACAAGTCCTTGTGAAAGGGCTCAGCCTTATCAAATGCTAGGTAACTAAAGTTGTAAATTTTTATCGAATGTTAGACTGATCTTTAAAAATATACGATTATTAAGGTATTTGATAAGTTTCATAGATTACTTTTTTATTATTTGTAAGTAGTGATTATAATTTGATAAAAACGGTTATAATGTCTTGCTCTGTCCACTTTTTCTCTAATTAACTGTAGGTAATGTTTTATACAGGGGCTTGAAAATTCTAGTCTTGGTTTGTATCTTGTCGTAGATATTATACAGTCAGCAACGCATTACTTCGATTTTTATGTATTCTGCATAGTTCAAATTCTCTTTATTTGCTTTTAAACTGTTTTACAAAGTATATTGACTTCAATGCGATTTGTACTTATACGTAGAAGTGTATAATAAAAGGAAGGGAATAAAAATTAATTATACTAGAAAATCGCATTTTAATTAATGTACAACAAAAAAAACAGAAAAAACGAAACTTCATATTTTTTTAAGAATCTAAGTTTTGCCATGGCAATAATAAGTAATTTTCTAAACGGATGAATAAGCCTCCAGACGCCATAAGTAGGTACTACAGACGTAAATACAATTATCCAAATAATACCGAATTATGAATTAAGTATTAGTGCGAATAAATATAAGAAAAAAATTACAGTCGATAAAACCGGGTTAAATTGAAAACAAAACATACCTAATGCTCAATTCATACTATTTTCGCTTTTTTGCCGAAATTAAAATCAAATGTTACAGAATGTATTTTTTAAACATTTTTTTGTAACGGTAACGACGATAACTCTAGAAAGTTCAGATATATAATTCCATGGATATACAATACCTACATTATATCGGTACAATTCCTTTTGTTTTAACAACAAAATGTTACTTTCCACTGGATTGAAGATCAATGTTATTTTAAACACATACATATCTCTCTATTGTAAATTACACCGAATTTCAAAATGTGTTGCTGACGTTACATTTATTTTAATCATATAATTAATAATATAATCTCAATTGCTCAGGAGCAAGCTTTTAAGATGAATAATAGAAAGAGAACACTGATTGTACTTACAAATTTTGTAAATAGAAACTAAATTTTATTTGTAAATTACAATGGTATGTTAAATGGCAATGTGTCGATGTTATACACTTATGATAAATAAATAAATAATGCCTGTGACCGTTATCTTTTTATTCCTCCTTCAGCCAGTTTTCCGCCAGAACGGAAACTACCATTTATATCGATCAATAAACGTACAATAGATAATACCTACCACGGAATGCGACGTGAAAATATAAATTCAGTGTAAACAAAAATTATATAAAATGAATAAAAGAGATAGATGTATCTATGACAGTTGGCCCACCGCGCACCGCAGCCGATTCAAACGATCAACTTTATCAGAAACGGCTTAACCGTTTTGGGTGCGGTTTTCACTAACATCACATAGGGTATTGTGATAAGCTTTACTTAAATAATAGGGTATATTTTTCTGTTGTATTCTATTGTAACAACAATGTCAACAATTATTTTTCTGTTGTTTTTTATTGTATTCAACCAAACCGACGGACCGACCGACCGACGGATCGACAGGCGGTCCTAAGACCTAGTATTTACGACACACTTAAGGACTGCGCAAACTACAACGACTCCACTGGACGTTACGGTTGAATTTCGAGTGTGAACGGCGTCGGTGAGCAGAGGGTGGGGAGTAGTCCACGTTTTTCAAGTGTACACTCGAAATTCAACCGTAACGTCCAAGATATAAGGATCTTTATTGAATGCTTACATTTGAGTGGCTCCGTAACCGCGTTGGCGTGGAGTCGTTGTAATGTGCGCAGTCCTTTACCGTAAGTTTAGTCTTCGCAGACTTTATATCCTACATACTAGCTGCTGTCTGCGATAACTATCCTTAGTGCTATAATTATGACAAAATGCGTTTTTAGCAGACATCTCCTATCTGGAAAAATCCAGGAAGAAATCGCTGTTTAGCGATAAGACCGGTTATTTATTACATTTTGTTATATGTCTCTTATATGTTTCTCTGTTTGGTGTACAATAAAGAGTATTATTATAAGATATAATTAGAAACTACCTCCCTGCCAAATTTCATCTTTATACAAACTGTTTTTTTATGTTTCGTGATTTTAGTTTTCCAGGAGAAATGAGGATTAAAGCCGTTATAGACTCTACATACAGTCCTGCATTCGGGAAGTGTTCGCAAAAATGGCATAACATTATGTAAGTACGTACCGTTTCGCACGCAGGTCTTTTGATTTTAAAGTACCTATTTTGAACAGAAAATCATGCTGGTCAATTAGCGACAGGGTACCGCACTATTATCAACCTCGTACAATTGTCTCATTATCGTATTAACTAGCCCAGCAAATGTTTTGTGAGAAAAAAAATAAACGAATGTACTGTAGAAAACCCGCTACATTAACAACTACGCCATCGCTTCTACAAATTACTCCGGTGAGTGGTCTTGAAAAAAAATTGGTCAAGTGCGAGTCGGACTCGCCCATAAAGGGTTCCGTAGCAGTAAGTAACGTAATATGTATATTCGAATTTATGAAATGAAATGTAAAGAGTGGTAGAGTATGCTCTAGGCCTCCACAATAATGAGGAGAGACCCGTGCTCAGTAGTGGGTCATTAATGGGATGTAGATAAATGAAAGGTAAATTGTGATTTACGATTTATGACGTTTTAAAAAAATTACTTATTTGATCTCGTTCAAACCAATTTTCGGTGAAAGTTTACATGGTAATGCATACCATATATTTTTTTTCAGTTTTATCATTCACTTATTTTAGAAGTTACAGGGGGGATTTTACCACATTGGGAGTGCCTCACGCGCAAACTATTCAGGTTAGAAAAAAAAGAATGAGGTGTCGTGGGACACCAGGTAGGAACGAAGTTCCTTCGGCTAAAGTAGAATCGATACGATTTGTAAAAAAAAATCGTGCTCAATTTTATGTAGGTTTTCTTGATTTTTCTCTTAAATTAATTTTAATTTAAA
>DWJQ01001899.1:0-10317 GCA_018248915.1 Hesperia meskei straton | reverse complement strand
GAAAATAAAGAATCATCAAAATCGGTTTACCCAACACGAAGTTATGGGGTCACAAACTTACAAACAAAGATAACAAAGGAAAAAAAAAGATCGGTGAACTATTTTTTTTTAACTTTTCTATTTGTGTATTTTGAAATACAGTCCAATAATTTTTATGAAAATTCATTCATAGTCCCTGGATTCCGAGGTTTTGCCATTTTTATGTCTTACGGCACTCCACTATTTGTCGTTAGCATTCGTTCAAAACGTACTTGCTTTACATCATTATTCTTTATGTGTACTGCGAAGGATAAATTGCCTTCGACAGTAGTACAATTTAAGCATCTTTAAGTCAAGAGTGAATAGACTTCCAAGTTAGCGCATTTTCATGCCCACGACTACATCGCCGCTTAGAATCCGCTGAAATCAAGTATTAACAAAAACCTTTGTAAAAAATCGTATTTTGAAAAGTACCTATTCATATTTATAAATATTTTCGTACAGGATACTATAAAATAAAAGTTGTTGTGCCACGCGTAACCTTAAAATTTCAGACTCTAATAAAAGTCGAGGCGATTGCTTGAGCCTTATTGAAGGTTGCTGAGCTCTGCGCCAGCCAGATAAATCCGGTAATAGTCTTTCGCATCTAATGTCACTTGTCTGGGCTAACCATTTTATTTTCACACTTTCTAGAACGGAGCTTGTTATCGTGCGGTACAGGAGGTTAGAAAATGTGTAAGAGTTTGCCTTCCTGTCATATTATGCTTTTGGTGGTGCTAATTCTTAGGTGTGCGCTTATTATTCAATCGATTATTTATTTGTTAATAATTGGAGCTAATAAGATAATAGTTGTGTTAGTTGCTAGGTCATGTATGACCGATTGACTAATCATAATTTTGCCCAACAATGCGTCGAGACTGCAATGAGTGCTCAGTTCAGTTAGCAGGTGTTACTAACGCCCCACATTGACGCGTAAATTCGCGAATCCGAAAGTGTAAAATGTGTGTATATCTATTTTACAATCTATATGCGATTTTTTTGACAAATGAGTCGTATTACTAGGTGTTAAAGATGTGACAATTCATGCAATGTACAAAGGATCCCGCGCGCATGAGTGAACGCCGTAATAATAAGGTTAATCGGGCTGTTCATTAGTGGAATTTATTGTATTGTATCAGCGTAATTATACGAAACAAATCTATGTATAAATAAAAGCGAAAAGTCACTCACTCATCGGAAACGGATTGATCTATAAAGATATATTTGTTAGGGACGTAAGTTTATATATGTAGGAGATCGTCCGCTAAGAAAGGATTTTGCCATATTCCTCCCCGAAGGGACTACGAGTATAATAGGGGATGTACATTGGTTTGAAAATCAGCTAAAGATATTTTCACGCGGGCCAAGCCGTAGGAAACAGCTATTTACTAATTTACCTATCTATTTTTATCTTTAGCAAAAATAAATCAAGTTATTGAAGCAAAATTAGCTTGTCTATTCCGGTAAACAAAAGCGAGGAATTAATTCCGGAATAATATATCAAGTATTGTCCTCCTCTGTATTGTGATAGAATGGCATGACAGGGGTCCACTGTACCGGCGTTACCGTAAGCCTTTGGCATTTACTGGTCCCAAAGGGGCTCGGTACTATTGTGCTAACAAGGGAATTAACTATACTTGCTCCTCTAGCATGACTAATAAAGGATTTACCATATAAAATCAATTCGAGTAGGAATAGTCGGATTGCGGTGTTATGGATCCTGGGTTACATTCCTAGAGAGGCGAATTTCAATGACGATTTTAGATTTCTGTTCTGCCTCGATGTGTGTACTCTTTTTATATTTTTATGTGAATGCTTATATTAATATGCGTATTATTAACTGGCTTATATAATTGAAATCATTTAAATCGATATCAGTTATATAGACTCTAATTTAAAAGTATAAAATCTATACGAATAATATAAAGTCATGTTAAAAACTTCAATGCATGAGTGCCTACCGAGGCGATTGAACTGGTACCACTGAACTCTAAAAGGAATACCTACTTAAAAGATGCGAAGTAGACTTCAACTGAAATGCATAGATCCTATTGCACACCACAACTATAGTAGTATTAATAGTTCTAAGTCGGTCATTCACATTCGGACAAATACAGGACGACCTTCGCAAAATGATTATGTGAAATTCTGAATCTCATTCTCTCATTCTCACTCTCATTCTAAATCGTGGTTTCTCAATCTCTCAAAGCCGTGACGGGTTTTGGCCACACATCAAGCACGAACCTCAAACCTTCGCGTAGTCACACATTCGTGCAAATATTCGTACCTGTATAGCACGAAAGTTAACACACATGTAAGTGACAACAAACAGTAAAACAGTTGTTCCAAATAGGGAATTAAATGTGACGTATCCCGACTTACCTGAGCGATTTCCAATGTTCTATGAGACGCTCTGACGTTGACCCTTTTCAGTGTGAGGGACGGTCTAAGTTGAGCAATAAGACATTTTCAGATTGTGTGTATTGAACCTTAACAAATTAAATCGTTGGTATGACTATTAGAATAAATTTGAGTTAATACATTTTTAAGGAATATTTTTTTTAACGCCATGACAATGTTCGTATTTCTAAGAGGATTTTAAGCAGTAATCTTTCTTTGCTTAATTTTTTTTAACATTTCCGTGCTTATGTACCCGTTCTACCAGTAGGACTAATTACCGAAAACAACTATTTGCCCCGACTAGAACTCCTTTTATTTGGCTCTGGAGTGGATTTTTTCTAGTCTTATTTGCATCTTTTTTAATAATACCAATACCGTCAAAGGCATGATCACCTGAGCCAAAGCTTTGTGGAACGAAACCTCGCCGTGCAGGTATGCTGCAGTTTTGTGGGGGGGTCTCTTAATCGCAGAGTTGCATATAGAATTATTTATATATAAGGGCATACACTACTTACAATAACAACAACGAAAATAAAACAATAAAACTACATGATATAAACGGCCCTAGGTTCGGAAACATCAATTCAATTCGGTCCATAATTGATGTCTTATCGAAAGTATGCGGACGTTTATCGTTCCGTATTGTTTAACAATAATAATGACTGTTCAGAATGTGGTTGAAGCGCGAAATTGATTTATGAGTATTAGCCGCCAGGTTTAGGGCGAAAATACCTAGTATATTTACAGGGTAAATAGTAACACACACCTCCGCCCTAGGTTTCTTTGTTTCACGTGTAGAAGTACTACACAAATAATCATTTCACTAACACCCACGGCCCGAGAAACAAGTGTGATATTCTGTATCCCGATAAAGCTATAAGCTAAAGTCCTGTGAGAGGGTTTCGAACCCAATTACCGGCGAAGGAAAATATTGACGTGTCTGATTGTTTTCGGATAGGAAAGGTTACTAGACTTTGTCTAAAAGTTTATTTAGACGTAACTATTTATATATTTCAATTTTATTTAGTTAAGAACAATGTACACCCCTTCGTTCACGTGAGAGAGGTGGTTCGACAGAAATGCCAATCCCGCAGGAGTGTCGGGATAAAAACTAAATCTCATCATAACCGATTTAGCCGTATTAGAGATTAGCCCGAAATAATAGATAGACAAAAATTTTGAAACGTTTGTTTATGTTAGGTACTAAAAATGACTATAAATACTGGGAAAATTACTAATTTTGAAATCACAAACACATCTGTTTTATTTATATGTACAGATTAGATAATTATAGGCAAAATTTAAGCAGCTATTAGGTAAGTCAAGAATATAGCTAGGAACCGTACAAAATTAATTATTTGTGTGCTGTTGTATTTCTTATAGTATTAGTACTACAGTAAAATGTATGCAACATTATCTGTATTGAATTCAATATAGATTATAAACGTGGAAAGAATTGTGGGGGTGTTATTAATAGTTGACCACCCGCGGGCTTACCGATATCATTGTCCATTCATTTCATTATACGAAACTTTATCTAAGTAGTATTAGATAATCTACAAAGCTGTATAGCTTAAGTTCCGCGAGTTGTTATAGTGTTTCTGTTTCAGAGGCTAGTGGAGCGGAGCATCGAGTTCTGCACTGAGAAGTGGCCGGACTCAATAAGGAAGGAGCTATTCGGAGCATTTAGCTTCGTACTTGTTTATGCGGTGCCAGGCGAGTATTACGTTTTTTTCTTGTTTATGTTACTAGCTAGCATCGGTAGATTTACCTATACATTTAACGTATCTATCGCGGCTTACCTCACGTATTTTATCGGATCCGCCCGACTAGTTTCGAACGAATTCCGAAGCTCGTCTTCAGATGCCACTAGCGGTGAGAGCTCGCTTGCGAGTTTCAGTCGCACAAAATAATGGGTTATTTTGCCGCTATATAAATATATATAATATATGAAAAAATAAAAAAATAAATAGTGATATAAAATTGATTGAAGAACTTAAGAATCATTCAGTAGGGGAGACCAGGGTAATGGAAGCCTACTAAGGAAAAGTATTAATAAAAACCAAATTAATCATAATTATTGTAATTTTTTATCATAAACTGTTGCCTTTATTATAGGTGTATACTTTTATCACAGTTATAATGAACTAAAGATATTTATTAAGGTACAATCACAGATTTACAAAAAAAGTCAGTCGCTCCTATTACCAGACAAATGCGGCTAATGGGAGCCCATTTAACGCTCATACAAAAAATGAGAGCCATTATAATTACTCTTTAAGAAAAAATAACATTACGTACAATAAATAAGATCTTAGTCATTATAATTATCAACACAAAACTAGTAAGTAAAATAAATTGTAATGAAGACAAATTCAAACAAAATGGAGATAAAACATAAAATTATTAATGGAGAGAATGGTTGCCTTTCTTCTTCTTTAAATACTGCTTTCTTTGGAGTGCTTGTTATTATTTCAAAGTGGTGCTTGTGCTTCAACGATATTTGTACGTGGCATCTAAAACAAAAAACAAGCCATTTTGGCATGGCACTACTGAGAGCCTAGCTAGGCTACCATTAGCCGCTGACCACCATTTTGAAAAGTAATAACATAAATATTTAATTCTACTCTCAATCACAATTCAACTAATTGGACTTATTAGTAAACAAATCCAGGAATGACCATAAACACAATAAAATAACAATATAATTTCATGCTTACCTTGATGCTGGCAATTGGCGAATTTTTTGTAAGCGTTTAGCGAAAAACACATAATTGTCCCTTGTGACTTAACGAATAGCACTAATGATTCGAGCGCGTCAGGGGTAGTTTGCCGATAGTTGACGGAAGTAGTCGTGTGCTTACGATCGCCTAAATGTGGCTGCATTTCGTTCAATCACCATAGCTCCCAATGCCCGATGGCTTTCATTACCCTGTGTTCCCCTACTTTTACAGTAACGTGACTAAAAACATTTATGAAAAGGGTAATAAAACTGTAACGTGAGCAACAAATCAGATTATTATTTTTAATGTGTGTATTTTTGAAATAATTGCCTCTATTACATTAATAATTACAAATATGTTAATAGAATTCGATGTAAATTATTTACATCGGATTCTATTAATCCCGGGCATAAATTTGTCCGCGCAAAATAGGTATCAAATTAAAAATTAAAATTAAATATTGCATTTATATGATAAAGTTTTAACAGATATCTTAGAAATGAGGAAATTACCATTAACATAATCCTTGTTCATAACAATAACCAAGAAAGTTTTGAAGCGCTTCTAAATTAGGCAGCAATTACTTTAATTAATTATTATTCGTGCAATCATGTAATAAAATAGCGAATAAAAATAAACACCAAATGTTTCGTGTGAGAACACTGTTTGTAATCGTAAATAAGCCTGTGAAATATTTTTAGGTTTTTCAGTGGTAATTTCGGAACCAGAAATAATGGGATCTCCGTTTCTTTTTATCGGTCCCATCGATGATATGTACTTACCTATGGTTTCTAAGACCTATCATCAAGTGGTTCGTTTAGAGTGTAGACATAGGTACCCCACACATACCTAACCCCTCTGGCTTATAATTTCATTGTACTGCCTAAGAATCCAGCGTCCAGAATTCGATCCCTGGCTGGGGTAAATGTGAATGTGACATATAAATGTACCTATGTTCTCATGTGTTTCAGTGACATGTGTTACTAGTGTTGCTAATGCTATACGGATCACATTAGTAGTAGCGTTTCTTTTCTATTTTGATTTAAGAACTGGAAATACACATGAGTGCTTACGTGCTTTACCTAGGTAATAACTTCCCCTATAATTTATTACCTTCACTGCAAGTAGTTTCAACTTAAGCAGAGCTAATCTTGCTGAAATTACCTATATATATGAAATTCACATGTTGGGTAGTTAATTCTCAGTTCCTTCCGGTAAACTTATAGAGCATAATATGTTACGCTTTACAAAGGCTCAACAAAATTCAAATTAATATAGATAGGTACCTATAGATATTTGTGAGTGAGAATACATTTTCATATGTTTCAAAATTGTCTTGTAGCTTTTATGGGATAGGGTGATTATTTTTCTCTTTGTTGATATGATGTCTTCGAATTCTATTCCCGAGCATCTTGCGAAACTTAATGTAACACAAAAACATAAACTTTTATTTATTGTCTTGGATGATGGTAATGTCCATACCGTTCCATGGTGTGTGTAAGTATGTTTGTATATCCACTCAAGTATGCAATCTAGTATCAGACACGTTTATTAATTTATTGTGTTGGCAATCACGTCGCGTTACATTGTATGACGATGTTGCGTGTCAATAATATTGGTGTTAAAACTTTCAGCACAATATTCTATTAGATTTATGTTCCAATATTGCTTGAAATCCTTATCGTCTGATGCAATGTGAGTGTTTAGTTCCTTCCTTAAATATCTGATGAGCGTCCGTAGACACATAGTGTGCGAATGTATGTAAGCAAATGCGCGTGCGCTTGTGTTTGAGTGTGTGTGTACTGTGATTAAGATGTTATATGGAATTATTTTGTAGATGAAGAAGGTAAACCATCCAGTAAAAATCCATCTGCCCATCGGTTAGAAAGGAAGGGAAGATTGCGGTACCTTCTCTATCTCTGTTTTTTGTGCATGTGCAATTCACGTGAAAAGAGAGCAAAACGGTTGTTGTTGCGATTGAGTTTATGCGGCTAGTGGCATTTAATTTTATGATATTTAAAAACAAGATGTCCTTGTCGGAGCATGCGTTCGTAGAAAGAGACAGATATAGTATCGTAATATTCTCTGTTTTCCTAACCGTTCGATGTTTCCACTTACAGACAACCTCACTTTTCCCATCCTCTACGAGTATATAATAACACCTCTGTTATGTTACATCACCTTGTCTGTCATAACTAACACTTTGTGTGATGTAAAGGTCCGGTCAGCGTCGTTCGATGAGATCCAGTTGGAAGCAGCGCGCGGCGCCGGCGCCAGCGCGTTGCTCGCTGTACCGCAGCAGGGCGCGCGCAGTCGCTCCTTCGATTCCGCCGGCTCCGACGACTCGGGAACTTATCTAGAGGTAACATCACTTTATAGAACCCATTTAAATTTATAGACAAAATGTGAACATCGTCAACGTATTCGAAGTTCATTAAATACGCATGTACCTAATGATAACTACTCATCAGACGCCGCTCTTAATAGTTTTCATACAGGAGATTATCTAGACAAGCCACATGTGCGATCGATCTAGTATTACTAAAGAGTGAACAAATGGCATGTAAATTTTATATCTATGGATATCATTAGTTGATATATTCTTTATTACATAAGCTGACAATATTTTGATTAAACCGTTTTACGGGTAACATGCTATAACGATTGATAATATCGCAGTAAGGTTGAAGCTTATACATTTTATGATCCTCAAAATACAACATACGAAGGATTTTAACAACCATCAAAAATTGAGTAGCTCTATAGGCACCTTGTAAAGTACATTATCTTTAACGTCGTTATATGAAGCGTAAATATTTGTCGATATACAAGTAGCTTCAAACAACATCCAATATCTTAAGGGCGGGTTTACGCCTTTTCACGTTACTCATACCTATAGGAACATATATTTTACATGAATAATATACAGATGGAACACATTACTTGGTCATCAGAGGCTTAGAGATTCTCGAGAGCTAAATGAGTGAATATTGGCGTGTGTTCAGCGAACGCTTACTAATCGATAACGTCCGAATACCTACTATCGGAATACCTAGTATCGAAATCCTCTCATCTGTGCACCATACAATGGATGTCTGCTGTATGGAAATTAACTCAAAATCAGTCTTGTACAAATGAATTTGGCATGTACCTTGACCTTTGCAAAGTCTCTCTTTATTTGAAAAAATACTGCTAATTTTTAAAAGACACCTAATACGATTTTGGTCATAATATTAGATACCTACCTCCTACCTCCTTTTGACTTTGACTGTAATAAAATTTCGAAGTTGATTTTATTTTAAATAACTTGATTGAGTATAAAAGACTCGAATGTTATAATTAGCTTATGAAATATTTATATAGAAAATCCTCCTATGTGCTCGTTCATACTGAACACGCGGGCGCGGTGGCGGGCGCGCGCGCGGTTGACATTGACATATTGTCGCTACAGAATCGCGCGCTCCGCCGCTAGTTCAGTGTGAACACTTGGATATTACGCCATATGTTTGATATTTCGTGACCGCGCCCGCCACCGCGCCCGCGTGTTCAGTATGAACGAGCACTATGTTGTGAAATATGCTTAGAAGAGTTTTTGTCTAGGAATAAACAATTTAATTTCCCGCTGAACCTAATTAAATTTTTTGAAGAAATTAACTTGAAATAGGTAAATAATTAATTCGAGTATCTTCTTCATTATACTTGAATTTGAATTTATGATTATTTGGATCTCACGTAATTAGCATTTATTGCGAGTATTCTTTGAGAATTATCTTATCCCAAACACATTTATTTCAATTCAAACTTAACGATAATTCGTTAAATTATTCTATGAGCAGACGACGACGAAGAAGACTCATCTAGAACTTTGTTTTCTAACCAGGTACCACGATTATGGTCGAGACGTCGCTCCGGCAAAGGTACCCCGCCATGCGTCCATTGCCGACATATGGAGACATGGCTGGCGAGGCGCAGCGAGGAGCGCACCACGCCCGAGCGCCCCCCTGGCTCGTCCTCCGCAGAAGACGACGAAGATGACGATGAAAGCGAATCAGATATCCCAAGAGTACTCCTCGCGCCGGTTCCACCTCCCAGAAAACTTCTACCATTGCCGCCTCAGTCCCCTCCACCTTCACCTGGAGCGCCGTCCTTCGAGCTCCAACCTCCGATAGACGAGCCACCTATATTACCCCAAAGAAGACGTTCGATATCACGTCAGGAGGCCTTCTTCGTTGAACCCACCGGCAGTTCCCTAGAAAACGTCCAAGCGTCCGACCAAGGCGCAAACAACACTCCGAGAGACACCTTCGTTCATGACATATATCTGGCCGTCCCAGACCTAAAACGTGATCGCGCGGCCTCCGTGGACTCTTGCTTCTCGAAAGTGTCCAACTCGAGAGCAGAGGAAATAAGTGGTAGTGGTGATTACTT
Organism: Hesperia meskei straton; assembly: GCA_018248915.1. Classification (NCBI taxonomy): domain Eukaryota; kingdom Metazoa; phylum Arthropoda; class Insecta; order Lepidoptera; family Hesperiidae; genus Hesperia; species Hesperia meskei. The sequence continues at coordinate 748 of DWJQ01001899.1, read as the reverse complement.
GACTGTGCCGGGGACTGGACTCCGATCGCGGTCCGTCGACATCGTTTTGCCCACTGCTGAACAATCGAGATACAAGGCGCTTGCTTTATCATCGTCGCAGGCACCGCCGCAGATACAACACCAGGTGCCAGAAGAACCGATTCCAGCTCCCATCGTTCTTGACACATACGACGGCAGGTTAGTGCTCTAGAATTAAGCATGCAATAAAACTTTTTTGTCTTCTTTTTTGTTTTTTTTCTCCGTTACTTTCTATTATTATTTGAGTCTTCATTGTTTCCTTTCCGAACATAACTAAATTTATTTATACATTTATGGGCAGTACCTAATTTATGGTTTTAAGTACTTATAATTAGGTACTCGTACTATATCGTACTTTATTATTCTTACTATAGGTAAGTATCTTATGATCATTTGTAATGGGGGTGTAAAAAACCTACCTAATGCTGTGCGTCAAGCTCTTTTCTCCCTCGACATCAATAAGTCGAGGGGGCCGGATAGTATACCTGCTCTTGTGCTAAAAACGTGCGCTCCGGAGTTGACCCCGGTTTTAACGCGCCTATTCCAGCTCTCCTATTCTGCCGGCATCGTGCCGTCTTCTTGGAAGGTAGCTCTTGTCCACCCTATTCCCAAAAAGGGCGACAGGTCAAACCCATCTAACTACAGACCAATTGCAATAACCTCTTTGTTCTCCAAACTAATGGAGCGAATAATCAACACCCAATTGCTCCGGTACCTAGAGGATCACCAG
>DWJQ01001898.1:0-10319 GCA_018248915.1 Hesperia meskei straton | reverse complement strand
TCCTATCCGGAACACAATTGCTCTTAAAAACAATTATTATGACGGTAGGAATGGTACTGAGTACCTTGGCGGGCAATGGTACTACCCCGGGCGAACTCTAAGCTCTACCACCTAACACCTAACACCTAACTGATGGTAGCACTGATGCCAAGGTCAAGAAAGAAATGAGAAAAGAGAAAGAAAAAAAACACTGATTCCAGCCCTTAGCCGGAGTGTGACAAGTCATTTGGTATCTAATTTAAGCAGCGGGTTGGTAACAAGGCAGTTGAGCTTCAGCCTAACCGGCAAGTCTATCGTACATAGTGGATTAAAGTTTGTTAAGAGGAGTCCAGACACCTCTGAAAAGAGGGACCAGGCAACGTAACCTTGTCTTTTGTTATGGTGAGTGCACCATGACTAGGGGAGGTGGGCTTGGCCTCACAGTTTGATGGAACCCCCTACGATTACTTAGACCAAGACAGTGAGAACTATGTAAATGATGATGAGCACATTACCGTCACATTATCTGTCTGTGGTTTTCACCAACATTAATGATGCAATTGTCAACAAATGAAATTGTTTTCGAATTGTGAAAATGTTAATTCATTTGCGCGTAAACATCAAAGGTAAGTACTTTAATGTTCATCTGTGGTGTGCTGACTTGTGACTTTATAGAATACAGAGAACTTCAAATTATAAATTAGTATGAATTTTTTTTTATAATTTTTACTACGATAAATACTCATAGCCCCATACTATGTTCTGCGTGTCATGAACAACTAACAAAGACAAAAAAACTAACTCACACACCCAGACTGAGAACAGAATTATAAACTCTATTCAAACCGTGAATAACCTTTTCAATGTTAAGTATGAAAAATCAATTATTAAGGAGAAATTGTCCGTATCTTTCTTAAAAAATTAATTTGTAATATTTAGTTTATGTGCCAGTAATTATGAAGATAAGCACTGCAGGAAAATTCTTTATCAGATCGAAGGTTGCAAAACGCACTCCGGTCTTGGCGATACAGCCGATACATAATAATAGATGTGGGTACTTGCCATTCAAATCCCTGCATTCCACGTTGAGTTTAGCTTGAATGAAGCATAAGAAAACCACAAACAAAGTCCTTAAAGAAAACAATTATAATTTAGTATATGTAATAAAGTATTATTCGATGAAATTAATTATTGTTACGCATTAAAAATCTTTCATGTGATTACTTCGATCAACAATACGTATACTCTATACCTATGTATATTTGCAAAGAGATGTGTGTTAATGGCGAAAAGGGTTAACTTAAAAACATTTTAAAGGTAAACAATCTAGATAGAATTAAACAACAAATATAGACATCAACCACATCTTTTCTAATTAAGATTTTCTTGCAATAATAAAATCCTAAAGAGGCATAAAATACCTTATTTAGGCACTCCAACATAATCTTTATTGAGTAATATTTACAGCTTTTTATGGTCAGGCAGTAACGGATCTTACGGCTTACCTCATTTTGATTTAAGTCCCTTTATTCTTTGGAATAAAAATATACTAAATGCTATCTATGTTCTCAATAAATATAATACTGCCGTCTTTGTTCTCGTTATTTTATTCTGGTTAGCGCTCTCGATCTGTGAAAAAAATCCTGGTTTATATTTTTAAGAATAGAGGAGTGATAACAGCAGTATCAGTTATTGAATACCTAAGTATAATTTTTTTGTATCATTATTATTATTTGTAATAGGTACCTACCTAGTTAAAGTTCGTTCAAAATATTTTTTTTGTTACAGAATAATTTACAAAGGAGTCTTTCTGTGTTTAAAGTAGAGTCAAAAAGTAAGTATAAGCACAGCGACAGCATAATTTATGATAAAATTTACAAATCGATTAATGAATGGCGGAAATCTAATATTAATTATTTAAACAAACGATACGAACTCTATAGCGGTCGGGTTCTTAATAAAATTACAACCTATATCCTTACTTACTCCCATATAAAAAAATGACAAAAATATAATTTTATGACACTGGCCCATAAAATAACGAGTAATTTTAATAAAGGTGACGGTTCGAAATACAGGTAGGTAATTATTCTCTCTCTCTCTCTTATAAATTCCGTGTTTTCAAAGGAATATTACCCATAATGGAAGACGTTAAAAAATATATTTCAGTTGAAGTCTACCAAATAAGCGATTGTAACTCGTAAAAGAAATTTATCATTGACTTTTACGAACCGAGATAAGTTTGGGTTAGTCATTATTATTGTAAAACTATAACTTGTTTTATAAATATGGCCGTGAACTGGGAATATCATGTGTCTCGATCAGCTCCCAATCGTCACGTGCATGACTCGTGGACCAAAACACGACTAAGTAATGTAATCCTCGAGCGACTTAAATTTTTTCAATATAGAAAATAAATATAGACACGATGTCCGCGCCTGTACCAGTAATCAGTAATACGACAAATTAGGAAGGTTAATAAGTATCTAACTAAGTACTATTTAATGAACAGGATCAGCGGGAAGTGATGAGGTGATGTGAGTTGTGATGAGATTTGGGATCTAATCTGAAATTGTTTACTTATCAAAATATTGATATTTCAAATCATTATTACAGATAATTAGTAGAAAGTGTATTATAATAAAGGTTAACATGACAAAAAACAATCGAATATTGCAAATAATACTGAACCAAATGTTTTCTACTTCCACTGTTTTTGGAAGTGTGGGATAAAAATTACACACCAAAAAAATCATTAAAATAATGATGTGTTATTTGTGTTAGGTCATTCCTTCAAATATTTTTCTAGTTTGGCGACTAAATAAAAACGTGCAAAAACGCATTCATTAGGTACCTCTGTCATCGACCTCATATTCTTCGTCCATTCGAGTACCTACCTACGAATATATAGACTGATTTCGGGAAAAATGTATTTTATTTATTTTATAACATATTTTATTATTAATTAGAATGTGACGTTACTAAATCACTATAACTTTTACGGCAGTAGCCCATGACGTTGAAATAAAAAAATAGGATTTTTATTGTGTTTTGCAGAATAAAAGTTTTTATCTTTTTCTTATATGTACCTACTTACTTCTCCATAAACCTACTACTGGTCACTGGTATAAAACGATATAATAATATAATACAGATTTGAATCGACAAATAAACGATGGCATTCCCGATTACCTTTCAAAGTCAAAGCGAGTTTTCCGTCATTGAATAACTTTGCAAGGATTGTTGCTAACAAGCGCGGTAGTCAGTCTCTTTTTTATGCATAACAGTAATGTTACGAATTGTTTCCTATTAAAATATGTAGTATTATAATAACATTATTATTGTGCTATTGGTAGTTGTTATTATTAATTCGACATGTATGTTTAAGTGTATCCTTTTACATTTGTCACGTTTTGATTTAGGTACCTAGGTACATTGTTTGTTACACCCCATACACCCCGCCTACGGATTGTATCTGTACCCTTTTACTTGTTCTTACCTCTTGTACCTTGTACTCTAGTTATCATCTATGTTTTTGGTTGTGGTGTACAATAAAGAGTAGTTTTAATACGTACTATTATTATGTATTTAACAATGTAAATGATTAATGTTAAACTATATTATGATTACATTACCTATAGGCCTATCATATTTTATTAAGTTATTTTAATCAAATAATTGATTGACTAAATTAAATAAGAATTTCATTGTTTAACAAACAATAGTCTAATATTCGAATACAATAATGAAATAAATGAGTAAGATGAAGAAGACAACTGCATTTATCGCTGTCGTTTTATTTATGTTAGAGCAATTTATATTCTGTACGCTAATAATATATTTTCTATAAATCTTTGACTTGATATTCTTTCCAATACAATTTGTGTGTCAAGTATAGCACTAATTTTTTTACAGGTGAATCAGAACAGATGTTAACATGGATTAATAGTTTGAATTTATGACTTACCGAAACTTATACATGAATCTTCGATTTTCGTATCGTTGATTCAGCGTTGTCACTTGTCACTTGACTATTAATAACGCACGTTGAATTATGTTTTTTATATTGTATAATTTATTATTTGAGGACAATTGTTGGTATGTGTTCTCAGTTATTTATCCATCGCTTCACTGGTCGCTACCGGTTGAGTTGAGTGTGACCGCGCTAAGTAACGGGATCTGAGATAAACCAACACTGTTTACATACATGATACTGATAACATACTAGTAATCCATCCTTGCTTCGCCTTCGGGAATCTATTATATTTGTTACAGATAATACTTACATGTAATTGAAATGTCTGTAATTTCAAAGTAACTTTGTTTTTCGATCGCTGACGGTCTATTATGGTTAGACAATACATCAGGTGTTACAGTTTCGAAATCAATGCTTATATTTTGCTCACTCTGAATAGCTTTATATTATAACAAAAAGTTTTAATCAAATCCGTCTAGTAGTTCCGGAGATTAGTGTGTATGTTCAGATTTGCAACAATAATAAAGGCGCAACCACAGTCGACAAACAGTTACTATGTGTTGTAGAGTAAGGAGAGTGGTTGGTGCGACATGGTTGCTTCAGCGTCGACGTCTTTTTCTAGTGTCTGTATTGTAATTATCATGTCGTCACTATCGTGCGCACTGATTGGAATGGTAACATGAGGTTCGTGTAAATAAAACCACGCGTTTTCATAAAAAATCACATCATTGTTGTAATAATTATTGTCTATGTCTCACTGTTTTTGTCGGGTTGTCGTTGATATGTTACTGATGCCGCGTTGCCGCTGTGTCTTGACCAAACAAAAAATTACAAACGACAACGACATATCGAAAACGACCACGGCAAGTCGTGTCCGCGCCGCGTGTTGAAGTTGTCGTGGCATGTCGTGCGCATCGTGTTGTCGTAACCGGCGACCCCACCAGTGTGCGACACTTTGCGGCACTGTAACGCACGGTGTATGGCACAAATGTTCACGCTAGTCGACTCACTCAGACAAACAATAACAAATTGTGCGCGAACATTTTAGAGCTGTTCGCGCACATCTGTGTACCTACTTTTTTGCGCGTACATGTAAGTATATAGGTATGCAATGGGCTCGCGTCGATGCGTACACGCTTGTTGTTCCGTACTCATTCATGCTTCCGCTTGCAATGTTCGTGAACAATTGTGCTGCACACTAATTTGGTGGAAATCGTACCATAATGCTACGTGTGAAGAGACTCTTACGTTCATAGACATTTGTGCTATGTGCATAGGTCAAACTTTGCGCGTTCCGCAACATTGTAGAGAATTCTCTAAGCTACCTAGAGAATGCAGGATTTGCGCTTGATGGTTTTATCACCGAAACAATGTGCCAATTGATTAATAGTTCTGGACAACTTTAGTGCTATTTCGTGTTATACCACGACCATGATAAATTCCAATTCGATAGGAACATCGGTATCTAATAATAATAAGGTCACTCACTCATGACGAAATAACCATTTGGAATTACTTATATAACAAAGTTAAGATTTGGCACAGAGGTAGTTTATAAACACATAATTAGTAGATGTCCGGTAAGAATGAATTTTGTTATAATCCACACCTAGTAAGCGCTCATAGCCCGGCGGCTTACGTCGATCCTTAGTGATCGATAGAGTTAAGCAACAGTTAAGTCGGTAGTCGGATGGGTGACCGCTAGTGGCAAAAGTTCTTGAGCGCTTTGGAGTTCGGAGGGCACGTAAAGCTGTCTGTCCCGGTTGTTATGGATACATAGCAGTAGCTAAGCCGTGTCGGAGGCCTTCACGCGGCTTGAAAAATTTCGACACTGGGTTGGCCACTAACCCCTCCATCAATCCGCACTGGAGCAGCGTGGTGGAGTATACTCTAGGCCTCCTCAATAATGAGGAGAGACCCGTGCTCAGTGGTGGGCCATTAATGGGTTGTAGCCCTAGCCCCAGCCCACAGCTAATGGGGGTAAGTTAGTTTGGAATATCGTAGATTTTAAAGCATGCACTATGAAAATGGTCTTTAAGATTTTACGTTTGTTAAGAAATAATGAAACACCTGTTTCTACGTTTTTGGAAAATAAACCCCTGCGGAGGTAAGCTGAGGTAGGTATAAAAATCTGTCAACTTAATTAGGTACACGCTGCGCGCTGGCCAAACCGTGGGGACACAGCTAATAAATAACAAAGATTGTGTATAGTGTCTACGGTGATAAAATGTACAAAATAACAACAATATATAAAATAAATAAACAATTTATTTCAATAAATATTAGCAATTATTAATTAACCATAAGCGTAGTGGAACCCATGTCCAGCTCCATGACCGCCATATCCCCAACCGGCTCCGTACCCACCCAAAGGATTCCGGTATCTACTCGATTCTATCTCATCATGCTCGTTATATCGGATGTGGTCAACTCGATGTAACGGTATCACCGTCAAATCGTAGCCGATAATTTGGTTCAAATCGGTATGAATATGATGTTGATGATGTTGAATCGGTATCACGTGTAGATTCTGTACCAATAGCTGATGATGTTGCAGCGACAACGGACTATTTGGACCCTTTTTCTTTCTGACGTGCGATTTGTTTGATATGTTAATCGTGTTCAGAATCGGTAGCGCATTGCCGCTTGGAATAGCGATTTGGTGCTTCAATTCTGGAGTTGTTTCTGTCTTATAAGTACTCGATATGGTACCCGCTTGAGACAGTTGCGCTATGAGGAATACGCAGACAATTGTCAGCATCTGGAAAATAAATAAATATGAGTTAGTATTTTTGAGGATGCTTAAACTTTTTTCATTTTTTATGGATCATAAATGATTTATGTAGTGCAAAATATTACTGTAACACTGTAACGGTTGGTTGATATCGAAATATTTACATTAATATTATAAAGTAGAAAGATTTGTATGGTAAATAAACACGATAACTATTACAAATTCCAAAAATTCTTTCATCAATAAAATGCTACATTATTTTAAGTAATACTGCTTATAGATAATATATTTCTCCTTGTCAACTTCGATACTGAAAGATAAACGGGTAAATAAACTGATAACGAAAACCAAAAATAAATCGGTTAAACCGATTTTGAGATTAGCATGTTAAAAATCACAGACGAACATATAAAGAGACATACAGATAAAAATCCAAAAAGCATTCTTCTGGATTTATGGGCCCAATAAAGCCTTCAACAAAAAAATCAATAATATGTACATATAATCTAGTAGGTACATGTATAATCTTTTCGTAGGTATTTAGAAAAAAATATCAGTTACATGTTTATAATTATACATTTGTTTTTAATTACTTTACAACCTACAATACCTAAATGTATTTATAGTAACGCGTATGGATATGAACGCTCCGAATTCTGACATAGCAATAACTTGCGGAGCTGAAGGATGACTCTCAGGTATATTCAATGGTACTTTGTCAAGTTTCGTCCAATTATAATGCGATCCATTGGCGAGAGGCGAGCTCACGTTGGGAATGACGCCGCGCTAATTAAGACAGGTATTAAATTATTGCTTCCAATAATTCAATTTTATACGACCCATTTGATATAAAATACCCCTTTTTGTCTTGTTATTCGTTAGCCAACTTGAACATTGGGTTTTATTGAGCTGGTTTTGTTACACGTAATTTGAATATACCTAATGTACATAAGTATCTAATGTACATAATGTACATCTTGGAGATATTGTAGAAGCTTAAAAATTGTATTTTAAATTATCTTTCTTAGCTTCGCAATTTTTGATTGGTCCAACTTTTTGCACGAGACTTTCTTCTTTGTTAAGCAGGCTTAGAGCATAGGTACTCTACCACACTGTTCCAGTGCCTATCGGTGAAGGGGTGAGCGGCTAACCCAGTAGGTATCGGAAGATTTCATGCTGCCCGAAGGTCTCCGACATGGCTTGATGACTGCCATCTATCGATAACAACCGGGACCGACGGCTTTACGTGCCCTCCGAAGAACGGTAGCGCTTAAGAAATTTTCCACAAGGAGTCCCATTCAACTTAACTTTGTTTTAGTTTTTTACCATTGTCGATCACTAAAGCCAAGGCAAGCAGCCAGGCTATGCACTTCCCACATCGGTTAAATACTTTTATTCCTCTATCTTCGTTCTTGGCAATGAATCGGTGATACCTTACGCGTGACTCACGTCCAGAGGCGTTATTACTAAATTTTTTAAATAATTTCTTATTGAAAAATAAACAAACAAATGTTTTTAAAATGTCCGCTTAGAGAATGTAAAATTTATGAAAATACGGAAGTTATTTGTTTTTAGAACAATGGGTGAATATTATGTCTATAGACTGGAACGTTTTACAGGAACTACGACCAATTTAAAGTGTGACGGATGGCTTGCACGGACCACTGTTTTTTTATATTCATTTAAAAAGAATCTATTTTATCTAGCTATACAACAAAAGAAACTGCAGGAAATTTTTATTCACCATGAATAGGGCAGTTTTAAACTAATTAAATGTATAAACCTAAAACTTAACTATTTAAGGACAAGACGTAGTGTTCTTACAGTTTGTAGCTCGTCTACATGCGGGGCAGGTCGGTAAATTAACAACCTAACGTTGAGTGTTGGTTCTATAGGAACGGTCTAATAAACACACTCATACTATCACGTAATAAACACACTCATACTATCACGGTAGAATTTACTGTGTGTGGCATTGTTTGAAATGAACTCCATCTAGTTTTGAATGCGACATCGCACGCACGCACGTCACGGTAATATCAATTACCTGAATCACGCTATCGAAGATTTTACTCCGCTCGCATATATACAAAACCTCGAGAGTATTCACCTCGGGTTCAACCGCTCCCAAAGCATATCGGCCTGGCGGGAGATCTCTCTATGCCAAAATAGTGCACCCTGTTGAACAACGGCGCGTGGTCTCCTTATTCAGAGGTCGCTGGGCTAGTTTTAACCCAGAAGGAGCTTTAAGGTGGTTAGGTACCTACCACTCTCTTGCTTGAGTCAGCCGCCAAATGAATTTTTTCGGCATGGGGGGACTAGCTCGAGAGCCAGGGTTTATTTTTTTTCTTGTCTAGCAATAAATCAGTGATGTCAATGATGTTACCAGTGCGCGACGATGGCCATTTACCAGCAGCAGGCATCATGATTATGCTGTTCTAAAAAACTAAGTTCTTGAGAAATGTTATAAGCTGACACTTGCCTGACCAACAATCGAACCGGGGAAAAAATGAAGATTACGATCTTAAGTAGAAACAAATAATCATTTATGAATGTATCGTAAACGTAAAAAGAATAAAAATAAATGGCCGCATTTCAGTAGCGCGCAAATATTTTAATCAATTGGCATGTCTTGTTTAAAATCTACTTGGCATTGTACCAATTTGATCTAATTAAACGAGTTCAAAGGGTGCATTGTCGAAGATAATGATATATTTCAATCAATTTTTATTTAAATGGCCTCTACATTTTTAGTTGTTTCATTGCTGGATGTGTTTTTTAACTTATTAGATTTTTAAGATCAGTATAATATCACTCTTAAGGTGTATAATATAATTCCGTAACGTGTGACAGACAACAGACGACAACTACAAATGGCAATAACATGCGACATGACGGTCAGCAGATAGCATTAACTTACCTACACAATTATTTTTGTATATGTATGAGACCGATTATGACAAAAGCCTGCACTTGTATAATTTGTCACACGGACGGCCCTAATTATGAAAGAAAATAGAATAATTCTGAATGTTTATTATAATTATTATAATTTCATCATTATTTCTATTTTTTCTTTTAACTTCCCTATTATTTTTCATCTACCTCACTATACCGAATTTTGTCCTATGTTCCAGGTTGCCTGGAAGAGATGTAGCGATAAGATCGCGTTTTATTCTTTGTGATGTATTTTTTTATTATTGACAATGTTCTTTTTATGGCGTACAAAAAATAATTAATTATAAATTAATACATAAATTGATCGCACTAAATTGTTATTTCAGAGTTTTAAACACTTGTTTAAGGCCGAATTCGACCTTAAGGCAGTTGTCACACAACGCTATTTGAAAGCAACTAGGATCTTGTCAATAGCTGGGGAGCCGAAGAGAGGAATCTGGGATTTACTCGAGCGCGGCAGATTAAGGTACAGGGGATAACTTGTACCTAGTTAAGTACCTCCACCAAATATGAGCACCATATACACTACTCGACCAACCTAAGTTTGCACCTGGCGTCGAGTACGTCACACGGACGCTCAGGTACGGTATGCAAGAAAAGATTCGCTATGACTTTAATAAATTAAACAAGTGTTTGTTAAATTTTATTTTGCATTTACTGTTTTTAACTTTA
>DWJQ01001897.1:0-10321 GCA_018248915.1 Hesperia meskei straton | reverse complement strand
CAAGGGACCCCACTGCGCATATCTACTTTACAACAAAAAAAGAATTATCAAAATCGGCCCATAAACGACGAAATAATTGCTGAACGTACATAAAAAAAAGCATAATATACGGTCGAATTGAGAACCTCCTTCTTTTTTGAAGTCGGTTAAAAATGATGTGAATAATTTATAAACAAAGTTTTGGCATATTCTATCGGTAGAGACTACATCGGAACGAACTCTACCGTATAGAGGTAATATTCGCAGAACTTTACAATAGCGTTTTTATTCTATTCTGTGTAACGATCATGAGATTTTCTTTTTTTAATTACACTTTTCGAATAGGTATTTACAAAAATTAGGAATGCAACCTTTGTTTGAGGAGTCGCTGTAGTTATGGTTTCTCATGGGATCGGATTTCACTTTATGATAGGAATTTCCGGTTAGCTTGTATTATTTTAGTTGTGTTCGCCCTACTTGTAATCCTGTGTCATGAAAATTCTTGTTAGTTCGCTTTTTACCATACAGTGCGATGAACAGAAGGGTAATTATAACTATTACCACATTTGTGTTGCCTTGGAGTTACAAACAAAATTATTAGGCCGATAGTAATGCTTCAATTATAATATTTGATACATTTTTGTATCTCCTATTATTTTTCCATAATTTATACTTAAAGCAACTTATAATACTACATATGTATATATTAGCGAAGGCACAGACAGACAGATATGTAGAGACGGAGGGCGACTTTGTTTTATACTGTATATTGTGGGTACGAAACTATAGGTAAATTTAATATAGAACAAGGGGCAACCCTAAAACATGCACATTTATGTACATATATCGTATTATCAGTATGCGGTCGGTGAACACGAGTACACCCGAAAGTAGGTACATTGGAGTTCACCGTTTTACGTAACGGCAAAAAATACCAACCAGCCACTATCACAATAACTGACTGTCACTTTTGAATCTACAAGTTTTTTTATTACATCTAGTTGCTACGTTTCGTTTTAAATCTTCAGATGAGATTTAAAAATGTGTTACGTAGCAGGAATGATGCATATCGCCCGGTTTTTATAACCTATTTCTCTGCCTACCGTCGCTATTTATATGTACTTCTGATAAGAAACCGTAATTGTATTACTGCAAAAAAAATTACATACACATTTCTCGCGATGAATCTATCTTAATATATAAAACTCTTGCGTTACCTGCTGGTGACTGACAGACAACGCACAGAAGAAACTACTGAACGGAAGAAGCTGAAATTTGCCATGTATGTTCTTTGGGGAGTGTAGGAGAGCACTAAGAGAGAATTTTTGGAAATTCCACTTCGAAGGGGGTGAAATAGGGGGGTGAAATTTAAAGGAATTCCACGCGGGCGAAGCCTGCGGGCGGAAGCTAGTCGTTTATAAAAGTTGTTATGTCAAATAGTATAACAGTATCCACTAAAAAGACAAGTTATAGGAACCGCAGCGATCAAAAGGATTTTAGCACAAAATAGATCAAATTACTATACAGGCCGCTACGCTAAGCACACACATACCACTATGATGTATGAGTGACAGCTAAAAGATTAACCCACGCATCTTCGCGATGTGGTAGACCTATTTATGCTGGCTCTATGTGGTACGACCAAGCGGGCTTGCGCGACATCATTATGTTCTTTATCTCGTCATTTAGGGTCGACATGTCTTGTTTTCCTTTGTAGCCCTCGACGCAAAAAGAGGGACGTTATATGTTTAACGTGTGTATCTGTATACCTGTCTATCTGTAGAATCAGTATCTCGTATACGGATGAACTGCTTTTGTCCTACTTTCTTTTTTGTTTGAGTGGTGACTACATCGAGAACGTCGTAGCCGTGATTGATTGATGATAACACAACGTTGTGATAGTTTAAAATTGATTACGAAAGCATTTTGAGGTTTCTAGTTATTTAGGTTTTGAATTTTTGTGTTATTCTATTCGAATTCATAACACTTTTATTATTAGCCGTAATCAAAACGCCCTAAAAAGCTTAAAGCCTGATAGTTATTTATATGAGGTGATTCAGGTGTCTGGGAGTGTATTTTGATTGGTTTTAACTGGCCGAGACTAGCCGAGAGCACCTGTACTGTTGCTATCCATGTTTAACTGGTTCGGTTACTAGAAGTCAACACATTCATACATTGTTGCTACTGATCGATCCTGAAACCTGACTACTCGGAGTACTCGGGTGGTTAGGTGACATTGTAATAAATGCAACTTATGAACAGGTTATGTTATTCAAAGCACAGGAAAATACTAACGGTTGTGATAATGAAGAAGCTAAAATAGGAACGGATATGAAAAATGGTAAGGTAGAGAAAATATGTAGTTATGTAAGACGTTGCAGTTTGGGACCTTAGTAGGTACAATGACAAAGGAAAATGAAAGCCTACGAGTTAGATAACGATGATGATTTATAAAAATGATTATAAAGGGATGTTATGAACATAAAATCTTATATCAAATAGCAAATTAAATAGCTAAATAAGCAAAAGAATCATATTTTTCCAAGAGATGACGCCCTAGAATAAAGATGTCAAACCTATATTATCACGAACGAATAAAACACGGAGAATTGTTCTAAATGGTTCAGAAAAAAATACATACAATAAAAATATATGTATATTAGCAACAGAAAAATGGTGACATGGTTAACACAAAAACCCTTTTAGTAAATAAATTTTTATGCGCACTTAAGGTAGTATATGAGACCCCAAGTCTGGGACAAGAAATTAATGTAACGAAGTCTGACTTTTATGGACTATTAATAGCTTATGACAAACAACTTGGCATTAAGCTGAAAGCCTGTGATCAGCTAGAAGGTTCATTCCCTTCAGCCTCCCCGGCGGCCTTAGGACAATGACTCTTCGTCCTGAGTCTCCGCAAAGTTCTCACACCATCCTTCTTACAAATCTTTTTATTATTTATTTGCTTTCATACCTTTAACCATCTAAATTTGTCACTAAGGTAGACATGAACAATAGTTACAGCAAATAATTTATTTAGAACTAAAAAGTAGTTAAATAAAGCTACCACTTTTAAAAAGTTAATGACTATCATGCTGTCACTATACTGAAAAAATATCACATCGCGTATTTTGAGTTGACTTGCGTTGAGCGGACTTCGTTAGTTCGTAAAATTGCATAATATTTCATATTTCATGTAGAATTACCTGATCGGAAGTGCTTATTCTAACTATAAATGCTTACATAACGAGATACCTGAGTTTATTGCGCTCAGGAAAATGATTAGTGCAGCTTTACACGAGTCTTACGTAACCGGGTGACGTGTCAACGTTTTGTAATAGGTACCTACATACATAATACATATATTTAAAAGCGATATGCTGATGTATCACTTAAGTGAACTATGGTAATGTAAACATTACTCTGTTTTTGTTAGGTAACAAAATGGCTCTACAACGTAAAACAGGTCACAGCATTGTCACGAGCATATTCGTGAACTTAATCTGACCTCGTTGCGCAAAAAGGGGTAACGGTAGCCCCCAACGCAGCATACTGGACGACCGCTTGGAAAGTAATCGCTCGAAAACGGTCACTTTCTCTCATTGGAACATAGAACGAGTCTTCAGTCTCAGGCCAGATGCCAACGCGAGGCGACGTACGTGTCGTGTGCCTTCTCTTGTCCGCTGAGTTTCACATCGACTGTCATTGTGAATTAGTTGAAAATTCGCCTGCCATACGTGGCTTGCTTTAAAACTCGCTTCTGTGGTAACGTGTGCGCAACCTTGTGATTACCGATTTTGCAATGTGTATTGGATATTCGAGAAACTCCAGTCAATAAGTAAGTTCGAATACCTACCAATAATGTTAAACTTCCTACAATCGACGAGGCGCGTTCAATCATTAAGACCTTGGAGTACGTCTTGGGATAATTTAATGTACGTACTTATCTTGCAGTAGATAGTGTTGTGGAGGAGGAATTTATAGATATTGAAATTGTTAGAGAATCCTCAGTAGAATTCCAGTTAGTGATCACCGATCAGTGAAAGGTTTCGCCAAAGTAGCTCTGTAAGTTTCTGAGTAAAGAACTCGTGGCGATGGCGATGACTCGGCGTACGAGCAAAAAATCTTTACACTCGAGTGTGACAGAGACGGATGTAGAGAACCAAACAAGTGCGTTACCCCCACGAAGATTATCTACTACTTATTCATTTTATTTTTATTCAATGCGTAGCGGTTAAGTTGGATTTAATTTAATATAGACCCTCCAACGAAGAATTTGGATTACCTTGCATTCGCCATAATAGATAATAATATGGATTTGGCTGTTTCACAGTAAACTATTTATCACAACAAACATCGTATGCAATTCTGTTTAGATATCGAGAAGACAATAAGAATCCCACCCAGACTAGTAAGTAGACTTGATGATTTCGCTTATCGTGGCTAGAATATCTTTTTAATTAGTTTTGTATAAAATTAGCACAACCGGTTTGAGTCGTTTCATGCAAGCTCTACTGCAATGATTACTATGAAGGTAGTCGTAGATTCACCTGCTTTGGGTGTAGTTATCGGTGCAGTATTCAAATATTATTTTATAATTGTTACATTTTTGGAAATTCTGAAAACCGTGAAAAATTGGAAAGTTCGAAAAATATCCGTATAGTTTTTTCTATTTGATCCTATTCAAACTTTTACTATAAATTTTGAAAAAAGGGAACACATTAACAATTTCCTTTTAAATTAAATTAAAGGTAGTAATGAGACAGAAACTCGTCGCGTCGTTGGTATATTTACCTCAAATTAAACTACAATTACGAGGCTGAAACCTTGACAAAGGCCATTGGTAGAACGTGAAGAATTCAAGGATTAGGATGTAAACCAGTTTCTATTATACACTTCGTGATTTAGATTTTATTATCTACGTCACGAATAACCTCTGCTATGTGGTTCACGCTTTATCGCTTATCGAAGGCGCTTATCTCAGCGTTTCTTTTACTTGTTCTTGGATAACTGCCTTATCTCTCTCACACTCGTATAATATTATCTACACGATTCGATGTTTCGAAACCGCGGTGTCCTTTCTCAGCTCGAGTTGATTCGACGAGCATTGTTATTTGCTGTAGCAACAGTGTGAGGTGAGATGACCTTCCTTTACGCTCGAGCGCGTGGCCATGAGAACTCCTGAAGGTTGCTGTTCTTGTCAGACACTCGATCACCATTATACTTCGCGATACTCATCTTTTCTTCATTGAAAATCTTAACAAATTTCCTAGTTATGTTTACAGAAAAGATTTGACGTGCAACTCCGTCAGTAGACGTTATGCTTGGTAAATAATAATCACAAGAAACTTTACGGAATGAATTTACTGATGGAGTTGTGTGCGTGCCAAGCCAATAGGTCGACCAACCAGTCGGCCAGACGGTCTCCCTCCCTCTACTAGCCGTCCTCCGTCTGCCCTCCCCTGCTCCCCCCTCTGTTGCGTTGCGCCAGCCAGCAGGGCAGTCAGCGTTCAGACGGCGAATACGTTGTTCGTATGTAACGTCTGAAGTTGTATTCTTTTACGTCCTAGTTTATTTTTTACCCAGTTTCAAATAAAGATAGTTCAAGTGAGTACTGGAAAACCTTTTGAATTTAGTGGACGGAGTGCGGTTTTTAGCTTTACGATTTGTGGTCTTTGAGAAGCGTATGACTTATTACTACCGCTTTGTCTTGTTACAGGTACTTGGAACTGGGTGTGAACCTAGATACGGTGTGTGTAGCTTTATGTAATCGTATTTATTTATACTTACTGTTATAGGAAAAAGTGTGTGTGTTACAATCCGTTCCGTGTGCGAAGCGTTAAAGCGAAATAGAATGAGATAATGAAGTATACCTATTTAAAATAAGTGAAGTGTTCGCGACAACTTTGTTCTTTTCGGTGGTCAACATACAAGTGATTAGTTTGTGTCCATACAAGAACTATTGAGGATTTTTTAACAGATAAACTAAATGGAAATCGTGAGTAAACATAAGTTTTATAATTTTCTTATCTTTTGTGCTTCTTTCGTTCGTCGCATGAACTTCGATAACATTCTTTTTAGCATTCTTATGTTCACTTTTGTTCATTAGGTTTCACAATGACTAGCTTTATAAAATGATGATCTTCAACCTTAAAAAGTTAAATTGCCAATTTATTAGCGGCATACGCGCTGTCGAGTGTTGTAAATTTATTTTTATATGCGGGGACAAATTGAGCGAGCTAATATTGAAGAGTGTTTAAATTAATACATATAAAGATAATTGAAAGTGGAATTTGTAAATAATGTGTAACCTTGAACTAAATTAAATATATTTAGAAAGATATAGCTCAATGTACGTAGGTATTTCAAAAGTTGAATAGCATAAAATCATAATTACTTGTATGTTTGTATTTACTTGAGTAATTCATCGAAAAAATATTTTAATTAAATCCATTGCATATTAATATTATTAATTGTATTATTCGTTGCCAGGACTTTATTTTCCTAGTTTATATGGATTTATAGAGCTTAGATTAAATATTGCAGTTGGAAAACTCAAAAGTTTTTAAGATCCGAGATATTGGAACAGCTGCATAAAGGTTTTTTTCCGGCTTATCTAAAGCATTTGACTCTACTCAATTTGTGCGTGACCAAGACGCAATAGAAGTAAATATATTGTTATTACGACATTATCTTATACCCTTAAGTAAGTGATAGATTCCATTTGTTAGTTAAATAAAAATATGATTTAAGTATGCAAAAATAAAAGAGCATTTAATTGAAGAGAATAAGGAGTGCTGCAAGGCTCGATTTTGGGTCCTCTTTAGTTTTTGGTTTATCGTAAGAACAGTGTCCTATATCTTATAATTGATGCGTGTGTTGGGTTTCCTGAAAACATATCTGGAAAAAAACTCCTTAGGCGAAAAAGTTGCGATCCATATTAGTTATAAAAATTGAGGAAGAATCATCCAATAAGTATAATCTAACGTCGCGTCGTAAGGATCCTTTATTCAAATTCAAAATGTTTGAACTTAATTTACAACACAGCGGTTCCGTCAATGCGGAAGGGATTTTATTATAATTTTTTATATATCTATCTACCTATAAGTGAGCGTAGCCACCAGTTGTACTAAGTCTGAAACTTGGAACAATCAACTGGTTTAACCAGTTTTTTTATTTATGGTTTCAACATTCAGTGACCTTTTATATTTGATGGCCTGTGTTCCGAGTGTTCCGACCTCTACAAACGAGATTTCGAGAAGTTTGCAAATATGTAGTAACTAAACTTTAGCCTTGAATGCAGGGAATCCTAGTGTGGGGCTATGAGTGTGAAGCGTTATTATTATTATTATTTGCCGAAGAAAAAATTCTAACCAATAGGTACGTAATACCAACCTATCTAAGTGTTGTTAATGAGAAATCTCCGCGTTTACTCGATGATAATGATTTCGAGAAGTTGGCTAGTTTAACTAACGTAGTTAATCATAACACGGTAAATAATGGGGTATTGACCGAAAACGAAACCTTGAATCATTATTTCCGTTTAGTAATTAATTATAAAATATCCTTGTTCATGGTTCATTGTTGTATATAACAGTGACTGAAAAGATTTTATCGTTGGAAGTAAATAGTGTTTTAAAATAATTAACTTAGAACGAGATAGTCATTTTATGCGTAAGTACAATGATAGCTTGAATGGTGAATTCTCACATATGGGGTCTCGGATCTTATCTTGCACCTCTATCTTTAAATAACCATTTGGTTATCAGAGATAATTTATCGATTGCTTCTCTGAAAGACATTAGCAGGAAACTACATCTGAGAAATCTTCATAATGATATCACAGGTTTAACGCGTGAGGAAACCTGTACATCTCAGAGTTCTTCATAATGATCTCAAAGGTCTGTGAAGTCTTTCAATCCACATTGGCCAAGTGATGCACTTCTCCTGTGTAGGAGTGGAGACCCGAGCCCAGCAGGGGAAAAGTTCTGGGTTGCAATGATGATGATAATAGGAGACATCTTTTAATTTCTGTGGCAATAGGAAAATAGTACATGTCGGCAACTTAGTCATTATAAAAATATGTGAAGAGTTATTACCTATTATTTATTATTCTACCACTAAAATGGAAGATAACTTAAAGTTGATAGTTAAATGTCTTAATTTCATGTAAACCTATTATAGGAAAATGCTCATTAGAACATTCAAATAGGCACAAAACATAAATACTTATTGTAATAAAACCAATGATTGAAATAATTACATAGTTACTCATCGCATTAAAGCGAAAATAATTGGAAGGTCACGTACGAGAGCGAATATTTTCAAATTAATTTCTAATCGTACGTGTAAAAAAATTACAAGCAATTTATTACAAAACCGATTTCTATTATGAAAAAGTAATGTAACGACTTGCAAATGAAGAAACAAGCGATAACTTTTTTAATGCACTTATTGTTAAATATTTTTTTGATTTTAGTGTAGGTAGTAGGTAAATGTTGAAATTCAGAAGTTTATTTTCATTTATTTCAGATTATCGTTATCGCAAACCATAAATTATTGTACCAATGCTGGCTCGGACTCCTTGCAACCATGCGGTTTAATGGATTATGGTTAGTTTAGAACAACTTGGCAACTTTCCCTCGATATCGAGACTATTATAAAGAACTCGAATTCTTCTTCGAACCTCAATGACTCAAGCGATAAAATAAATTCTTGCTACCCATGTCATTCATAAACTAGAGGTGCCTAAAATTAATACCTACTCAAGACATTCGTGTGGAAGATGAAGACCATATTTCACACAAAGCTATTATGTAATTATAGGTCTTGAAATGGAAGATGAAACCATAGAATTTCTTTGAAGATATTTATTTGTAAACAATGCTGTGAATACTTTTAAATAGGAACTTATATTGTCCTCATTTTGCTTCGATAAGCCTTTGGTTACATGCGCCCATAATGTTGCTCCTCATTTATTTGGGGAATTACTTAGGTATGTAAAGATATTAATTAATTATATTGCAATTATTTATAAATCAATTACTATAATCTTTTTACTGATTACTTTTATCTGATATTCCGTGGCAACAAAGCAGTTTCTCAGGATGAAAAGAATTCTTAGTACCAAAACTGCCAAATATCATCTTTAAATCTTGATCTGTAGTTTATGCGTTATCTTATCCATACAGACGGTGGAGAATATAAAAAAATGTTTTGGCTTCTATGGACGCGTTGTATTATGCGATCACATATTATTCAAAATGACCCTTTTCTATAGAAATTTCAATGTTTTGAGCGTTTTGATCGTTTAGTGACCTAAGTGGAACAAGCCCCGAAAACAAAGTTTACTAGACCTGTTACATAACTCATAAATATGTTCAAAACTCGTAGTTTCAATTCAAACTCGTAGAACTAAACCCGCAGAATGACCAGGTGGCTTCTTAGCTTCTTACAGGATAAAACAGGCTTAACGCGAAACTCGGAACTCGGAAAACTGATAATAATGAGTAATAAATAATATTGTTTTCAGTGTGGGCATTCACGTATTATTCGTGAACGTCACAATCGTTTCCCGTAGCGATACGATGCCGAATTACCCAGTAGTAATCGAATAATATTCTTGGAATTCAACGTGCGTCATAAAATTCTCTCGATTTTTGCGATTCATAATAATATCTGTGTTATTATTCATGTCAATGTAATAATGATATCGGGATATCTGTCTGTGATGCCGTAACTGCAATATTGTAACGATGTTAAGTATCTCGTCCATGCACATGTAAGACATCCTCGTCGTCCTCATGTGTCACATATTAAGTATCCTGTTTCATTTCATTACTCTGGAACTAAACCGAGCTCGGTATAAAACTTAACATATTAAAAACAAAATTTAATGCATATAAATGCTATAAATGTAGTTCCAATTTTGAATTTTAAAATTTTAATAAAATCAAGTTTCAATCGAGATGACTCGATTTTCATCAAATTCAATACGCCACATCGAATTACACTACATCGAATTTCGTGATGGTGTGTTATGTAAATCGTGTTATGGTATTATCAAAACATAAGCGAACTAGATGAAAGGTACCTAAATAGTTCATAAAAGTTCATGAAAGGTACCTAAATAATTCATGCATTAATTAGTGTCTAATGTCACGTCCTGTCAAAAGTTTCTCCGCGCCGCCGCAGTTCAGCTGTAACCACAATCCATGCAACTGGGTCGAAATATATATCGTGAGTACCCATATCATCTATATCTATTCTATATCTATACTTATAATAAATCTGTAGAGAGGTCAATTCTGTACATTAAATATATTTCCAAAATAACTATCAG
>DWJQ01001896.1:0-10321 GCA_018248915.1 Hesperia meskei straton | reverse complement strand
GTAATTTTAAAGATTTAAGCATACAGACAAACAGACAGACAAAAATAGCGACTTTGTTTTATACTATGTAGTGATATTTAAAACATCATTGACTATTGTATACTGCCCGATATATCATTTGGCATTGTGATATGACGGAAGTGCGTTCACTGCCCCGGAAAATGCACTTTATCACGTCCAGATAAGGTCTTGTATACGTTGATTGTCGATATCGTTGTAGATAAGAATCTTGGCGCAACGATAAATGCAGCCCGTCAGAAGTGCTACGTATGAGTGTGTGCTTGATTTTCATCAAAAGAGTTACCGCCGTGTGTATTTCAATTATAATGTTAACAAAAACAAAACTAAGTTTAGTAATAACTAATGTAAAAAAATATATTTTATAAAACACATAGGATGGCCTAATCATTTTTAGAGGGTTTTCCCTTGATTTCCTCTGGGGAAATTTCATCATTAAATCCCGACTGGGTTGGAAAGGCATAAAATATGTTGTTTAACCTACATCATTAAAACTGCCTACTTACGAACAAAAAAGTAGAACCATCACATATTTATTTACTATATTAATTGTTACACAAATTGTAAACAACTCTAATAACAAGTCCTGGAAATTACATCACAGCTTATTGGTCAACAGTTTTACTGCCATATTCGATTCAATTATTTTAGTGTTTCACAACGAAGTATAATATAAATAATGAGGTTTATTAAGGAGCGATAACATAAATAGTCCTTGTAAAATGTCCTGCAATAATTCATATAATGGCTGATAGTAATGTTATTGTAACCATTTGTATAACCAACATTATGTTGTAAACAAATTTAGATAACAAGCAACAATTAAAGTAGATAATATGTATTTCATTCAAGCATCATCGCAACCCTCTAAATTAACTGAACCAATTTAGATGACATTTGGTACAGAGGTAGTTTGTTAGCCTAACATTTGATAGTTTGAAGTCAATAAGAATATATGAGAATTAATTTATATATTTCATCAATTAACTAATAAATTATTTTACTATATCCAGTATTGAATCCTTGTAAAATTAATAAAAATTATTTTTATATTCACTCCAATCTCCAAGTGCTATATTATTTTCATTATTCATTTCATTGTTCCATTATTTACTGCAGTATCAGCAGCACATTTTGTAACCAGTGTACAGCAGAGATAACATTGTTTGAAGTGTTATCAGTTGAGTGATTGTTTACGTTAAAATCGGACACATTGTGGTCTGTTTACTGCAAACGTCATGTACATAGGTACATTATGTTAGATTTATACTAATATTTAATTGGTTTTAATCATCTTCACTGATAAACATTGCTTAGTAATTATTAATTCATTCACCATTTAATCTCCTTTTGTCTTATTAGAATAGAATGTTATCCCCAATTTAAAACTTATGGATTTTCCAAATAGACATTTTAAATACTGGGGCTGTATTATGAACTCTTAATTCCAGACAGTTTACGTTCACTGTCACTGTCTGTCACCCACACATTGTGAATGTGAACTGTCTGGAATTAAGAGTTCATATTAAGGGGGCTGGTCTCGAAAATACATATTTATATTTTTACTTTTTAATTGTATTTTATGCAACAACCATGAGTACCAGAAACAGTTAAAATGATTAGCATCCACATTGATAAAAGTTTGAAGTCATTGATAAATTAAGTTACATAATACATATTTTCCCTAAATCAAATTTAAGCTGTAAGTGAAAAATCTAATTGTTTAGTCAAATAAACTAGTAACTCTATATCTAATATTCAGAACCAAACTGCCTGTGTACGATTCTGTAATTTAAACTGCAATAATGAATGTACAGAGACCATTATATTATGTTCCTGTAACATAACAAGATTCTTATCAGAATCAATTTTAATAGTATACTCAGTACAGCCTTATCTATATAGATCTCATTATATCTGTAGATAGGAAATCAATTACAATACGGATAAAGTATATTTATTTCATTTTATACGTAATTACCTACACAGTTATAGATACAAACAAAAACTTTACTGTTTGAAATGCTACTTGTGGTAGCAATAGCAAATGTAGTAGAGATTGATTTGAACATCTTTTATCTCAATAAAATAAATTTGTTTTGAAAATGAACAACAGATTAAGTTAGTTGGAATAGAATCTTAAAATTCAATCTTGTCAAACTCATGACATAAGAATGTTAGAAACAATATCGTAAACCATAATAAAGCCAATTGTTAACAATGACTCACAAGAGGAAAGAGTGTGTACTTACGTTTTCCTGGAACGAGTCTTGGGCTGATCGGTGGACGGTCCTCCACCGAAAACGTGCTGTTCAGATCTGTATCCTTCCCTATGTTATTGTTGTACTTTTTGACACTTTCCGCCCAATCATGTATCCATGTCTTGTCTCCTTTACACCTATTCAGACTTAAATACGAGAGCTGACCCACAACCTGGTCTGGTGGCACATCCCCAGATTCCTCCCTTAAAGCCTGCTTCACATTTTTAAGAACTGTGCTTTCAAACTTTGTATCCTCCAATATTCCCTTACCACTAGGCAACGATACAGGCACGGACGATTCTCTCGACAGCCTGTGTACATAATCTGTCTGATCAATATCAGACTTGGTTAAGCTGCATCGTCTACGAACTGGCATCTCAATCTTAACAGGGAACTTAGAACTTAACACCCCAGATGTAGTAACTGAAGTAAAGCTACCTACGTCTGGTTCTTCTTCATGTTTTGGAGGAGACTTGGCAAAAGTCTTTTCTGTTATTGTTCGCACTCTATTCTTGATTTTCTCTAAATAACTCCTAGTAGATTTTATTTGTTTGGATGTTTGTGCAGCTAAATCATTCTCAGTCGGAGATTCGTAACAACAGGATATTTCTAGCACATTCTTATCTTTCGAAACCTTATTCGGCAAATCAATAGTTTGGTTCATTGCTAATGGACTTCGTAAAGCTATATCTCGTCTAGGCTCCTTCGTTATTACTCTATGCGGATTAGGGAAGTCAAAAACTAGGTCTGGGTCTTTTTCTTTTTTCTCCAGAGCCTCCTCAATTGTTTCATTTAGCAAATCTGCACCAAAAGTTCTGTCTATACTCATTCTAGCTTTCTGTTCTTCTGTATAATTATCTCCTTCTATCGTATAGGTACCAGTTGAGGAGTTATTTGACTGTCTGTCCACATCATCATCAATAAAGAGCTGCTCATGTTTTGGAGGACATTTCTTAAACAATAAGTCAGGAGTTTCAGACATGGCTCTGCTCTTCCTATTGAGGGGACTTTTGGAAGGCTCTGGAGTAGATAAGCCATTATCTGGTGTAAGGATATCTAATTCAGGACTGGATATGTCTGTCAGCATAACACCTTCAGGACTGTGGTCCATTATATCGGCCATAGGGTGCTTGCTGTGATAGCTGGAAGATAGGTTACCATAACTCGGCGTTCGATGGACGTCTCTTACATAGGAACTGTTGGCGGTTTTAAGGGGCAGGTTCAGACCTTGGCGGGAGAAATTATCGCTGCGAGACATAATACTATCGACAATAGGACTTCTGGACGTTCGTTTTGGCTGGAACATATCACCGACGGGGGATTTCGCGTGCCTGTTTGTTATGGGGCTCGTGATGTGCGCTTTATCTACGTTTTGAGCTAGTGGACTGCTGCGGAGTTTGACGGAGCTTGAGACGGCGCTGTCCTCTTGATCGGAGGAAAAGTAGCCTTCGGAGTTGTAGCCCTGGGTTTTTCGGGGCAGCTTTCCGCTCATGGGAGGCCGTTGCGCAGCAGGCGAGGGCCTGGTCAGGCTCGCTGACATGGACTGCACTCTTTGATGGCGGGCCTGCGACTTCTTAGCCAACTCCTCCAGCCGTCGGCTGTCGACCTGCTTGGCGTCCCCGAAGTCGATGGTGAACGCCATCGGATGTGGCTTCGGCGTGCCAGGCTCCGACTTATCATCCTTTCCTCCCTGACCTGCCTCAACGTCATTATCGCTCGATGTTTCTAATGTTTTAGCCACAGCACTGTCCACTGCTCCGCTCTGCCCTTCCGATAATGAACTGGAAACGTCTTCTACAATAACACTCATATTTTTCAAGGATTCGATAAAAGTGACATCATATTCACAAACTTATAGCTTTCATTTCATTGCACAGCCTTTGTTTCACTTCGACGGAACAAAATGAAAGTAACACAGCACAGAAGCACTTGATTAGGAAAATGTAAAAAAGAATTGTTATACGAACAGTGGAACGAGAACGTTAATAAAAAAATATAAACTAAAACATTCGTCCACAATTTGATTTCGTTCGTCGCGATTCGCACGTAATGAGTGGTTGGACGAGCGACACAGCCAGCGAACGACAACACACACGACCAAACGAAAAAGACGAATGTTTTCGGATTACACGGACGGAAATTCAAGCAATTAAATTCAACTGCATTTTACTATTATATTTTTGTTGCAGTTGTAATAGCAACACTGAGAATTAATTTAATATTATTTTTATCGGTACATAATTGAGGAGCTATATTTGATAAAAGTTTACATTTGATAAGATAACTGTTGAACTAAACGATTGGTAATAAATATTCTTTAAATTAAATTATTTAGATATTTATTATTAAAAAACTAAATTGCTCTCGTCATTTTGTTAAATAGAAACACTGATATCTGTCAAAGTGACAGTGTTTCTGTTTACGTAATAAAACATATAAAATAATAATAATTAAAATAAATAATAACACATAATTTAATGATTGCAAAAATCCCTACTCAAATAGTTTTTTAATGCCTATTAAAGTAATTATTAATTTATTTTCAGATATTCACGTAATACAAAAACGTAAAAAAGTAATGTAGAATAGTTAAAAAACGCAAAGATGCGTGAAAAGAACTTTTGTATCCGACATATTTTTACTTCGTTGTGTCAGTGTCACTGTCACTTAGGGATGTAAGGTTGTTGTAATATCGATAATTATATCGAGGTAATGAAATTATCGATAATTGATAATATCGATGATTTTGGTCGATAATATCGGATTTATATTAATTTTTAATAAAAAAGTGCAGTTCATAGAGATTTTTTTGATATATTAATCCTTACGGACAGGCAAAGGGTCTAAGCCCATACAGCCAGAGACAATAGAGAAATAAAACAATTAAAGGATGTTTTTATTTGTTTATATTGTAAGAAAAGGCTTAAGTTCAAAGACCATACAGCTCTATCTAAGGTCGCGAATTATCGATTTTTTTCTTCGGATATGATATCGATATTATCATATCGTTATAGCGCAAATATCGATAAAAATATCGATGTGTCCCATTCGATATTATCGGTTTTCCAATATATCGTTGCAACCCTACTGTCACTGTCAATTGGCAATGCTTATCATAAAAACGTCATAGAAGTTTAGACCCGAGCCGAGTGGACTGAAGTTAAGTTTGATGAAGTTTCCAAAAAATGGTAGAGGCGGCCTTTTCCGACGACGGCAAATATTATTCCTCTTTAAGTCAAGATGGCAGATTACGAATATGGGACACGGAAACTAACGTACTCAAACAGGAGTACACACCAGATTTACATTTAACCTCGCCTCCGTCGTGTTTACAGTGGATATGCGTTAGTCAAAGTTCGGTAAGTCACACGTGGTGTTTTATATTTTATTCCTGTATGTAAATAATCTTTATCTTAATAAATAAATATAAATTGCGATATAAAGAACATAGTAGTTTTATTGTACATCTGTAAATTACACAATTAATGAGTTACGAAGATAACAACAACATAACCTATGTTTTCAGGGTCAGAAAGGCGTACGCAGGAAATCTGTAAGCGTTTCGGAAGTACAATGTGTAGCGCTAGGAACAAACAGTGGAAAGATTCTTATATACTCAGTTTCACAAGCCAAAGTGGATACTGTACTAACAAATCAAAAGAACAATGACGCACACAACAGTAAAGTGACATGTTTGGATTGGCACACAAATTACGGCCTGTACAGCTGTAACGGCGACAATTTTATATATGAATGGGACTTGCATAGCGCGTCTGTTAGGTCTAGGTACAATATAAATATAGCTAGTAAGAATAAACATGGGAATACTGTTAGTGCGATCAAAATTGTGCCACATAATCAGGTGAGTAATTCATGTAATCCTTTAATAAGTACTAAATTGTTGGCTGACAATGTATGTAAATTTCATAACAACTTTTAAGCTTCAAAAAATATGTTAAGCCATTGGTCCCACTATTTATTACATGCACTTGTGTCATGTTGAATCTCTCAACACTATAGAATATTAACAAATTCCGATTTATTATTAATTCCTCAATTTGGCAAAAGAACTACTTGTCTTAGTGTGCTCTACATCTCTTCCATCATGAAGGAATGAGGGTTCCATTGAAAAAAAACTATATTAATTTTCCTTATTCTAATTGGAGCTCTGATCAATCCACACATTGTAAAATCCATACATCATGAAATAACTAAGGTGTATTAATTCCAGGAAACCCCTACAAAGTTTTTGGTGGCTGCATCATGGCAAGTCCGAGTGTGGAGGTTACACAACTCGGAAGCCACTCTGATCAAATGTCTCGGCCACAACACAGCCCCTAGAGCATTATTGACTATCGCTACTTTGAACAACACTTGCTGGCTTATTGAGGGGTCACAGTAAGTATCTATTATATCTATTTGACAACCTGACGCAATGTTTAGGTGAAACCTTTACTTCTTATATTGTTCTCATAAGTGTTTGAAATTGCCAATCCAATGCTTTGCGATGCATTATGAATTATAGCCTGTACCCATCATATTGTGAGAGGAAGCCAGTTTACTTCATTACCATCATCATTCTTGAATCAAAATCAGCTTTTACTTTATTTTTCCAGGAATGAACGACT
The DNA here is from genome assembly GCA_018248915.1 of Hesperia meskei straton. Taxonomy (NCBI): domain Eukaryota; kingdom Metazoa; phylum Arthropoda; class Insecta; order Lepidoptera; family Hesperiidae; genus Hesperia; species Hesperia meskei. The sequence goes on along the minus strand of DWJQ01001896.1, from coordinate 3,414 downwards.
TCTAGCATTTTGGGATGTAACAATAACAGATGACCACTTACCACAACAGAATGGTGAAGAAGTGACACCAAGCAAACGTCAGAGAAAGAAATCCATCAGTAATGCTGTTGTTGTGCCCACACCCACTTACAACTTTGTTCTAGAAGATGCCCCAAGGATAGTTGATGTGCAGGTCAGGTCTGAGGATGGTGGAAACAAGTTAAGGATGGTTGCTGCAACAAGAAGTGGTGTGGTGCACTATTATGGACTTATGTTGAATGGGTAAGTGCCGCATTTATGTACCTAATGTTATGATTACATTCAAAGTTGCTGACCTAATAACTGCTAAACTATACTACGATAAACCTGATATACCAGCAATGAACATCTTTTATGAGCATAGCTTGAGAGCCAGGATGTTTTGTCTTTCCTTTTTTTCTGTCCGACAATGAATTTATACTGACTAGATTGCTTTTCGGCTATTAAAATCAAACCAAAAATTATGTTTTAAATAGTAATCTTTAACTTTTTTCTTCATAACAAAGTAGTCCACTTTTCGTTGTGACCGTTTTCATTGAATTTAACCATAGATTAGGATGCTGGGTGGCATGCAAATGTCCCCAAGAACTCTCTGTCTACCATTTTTTGCAAGATGTTGTCTTGCAATCCTCATTACACTGTTGATCTCTGAATACAACATATGGTGTCCAGGTCATCATCAAAGCCAATCAAGCCGTCAGTGACGGTGCAGGTGACGACGGGCGACGCGCGGCCGCTGCCGCTGCAGTGCTGCGCCGTGGGGCCCGCTGGAGATCTACTGCTCGGCTACACTACGGGGCCCGTGCTCACCTTCGAACGACTCGTTAGTTCACTTGCGCGATTGATCGATAATGACAACTAGATAAGGGCGTATCTACAACATCGACGATTAAAACTGTTCGTGAAAATATCAGCGCATCTACTATATTGAACTTAAGCAGTTTTATCTGTTTACTAATGAACTAAGACAAAAGTTTTTTTTAATTACAGCCAGTTAATTGCCAAGAAAGTCACAAATCTTTATATAAATGTTTTTATGTTATACTTACGATCACTTGTCTAGACAAAATAAGAGCTAACATATGAAGTAGGACCTTATTTTTGAACCTTGGAACCTTTTTAGCCCTGTAAACATCTTACAGGACAATACAAAGACATAACCAACAATATAATATCTCCCCTCTGTATTTCAGACACCAGACACAAAAACAAAGACGCAAGTGTTGATCCGCGGGGAAGCGCGCGAGCCGGCGGGGACACAGAATGACGTCAACAAAGTGAGGGGCGGCGCCCGCGATGACGTCACGTACGTGGAGCCCCTCGGCGGGGTCAGCCGGAAGCGGCCTACGGCTGGTGGCAAGGTTAGTCGACGGGTCTCTAGATGTTTATAGTCATGTTATAATGCTGAAGTGTTTGCTTCATTGAATGGGCTAATTTCAGGAACTGTATGCTTATTGAAAAAATATTGTCGATTTGGATAGTCCCTTATTAAGGAATGCATAAAACTACATTATGTAACATTACGCATCGATTGACCAGTTGGAGCGGATCTACAATTAAGCATATTGCAAAAATGGGTAAATTGTTTCCCATTAAAATAGTTAGTTTAAATAGTCTAATTGTCCAGAGTGTGACGTCGTTGAAGACGTCCAGCATGTGTTGAAGGAATGTGTTCGTAACGAGGCAGTAAGACAATCATTACAAATTTCAACTACATTCGATGTTGGTGGTTGTAACAGCATTCTGGCTTCTCCGTCATCTCGCGAAGCCAAAATACTGATAAAACTTTACCGTTGTATTTTATAACTTACGCTTGTTAATAATGTGTAATTAAGCCATACGGGGGTGGCATAGTCACTGCGTGACAAAACCCCTTTAAATCAATAAAGATTATAAAAAAAAAAATAAAAAAAAGAATTCAAAGTATTTTTGTTCTCAATTTGAATCCAAAAAGTAGACAAAACAAAATATCTGTATCACTTGCAGCAATCGCATTCAAACTGTGAGTTACAAACATATCTATCAATGGCGCTGCATTTGTGAATCTCTGTCAAACGTGGCATTGTAGGCGCTTCATTGACTCTTTGTACTCGTCCCAGTTGTGGTCCATTCGTTTGTTGGAGCTCGATGTGACGCTTTTTCTGTGCCCATTCCTAGCTTTGTCAGGAAATTGCGATATGGAGCCTGTGTCTAATGTGCCGTGAAGAAGTGAGTGTACTGCAAAAGCAAGTGAGATGGGGAAAATTAGGGAATTGGTTCACAAATGAGGTGAATCGCGTTCTGGTAATTTCGTTTGGAACGTACTGGATATCGTTTTTCAACGACAGTTAGACAGTACCTATTTTATTCTTTATATCTTTTGTAAATTATTGCTGCATTCCGGTCGTTGTAATAATATAAAGTTAAGATTAAATAAAGCAGTGTATATTTAATAGTAAAATATTTCTAATATCGTTAATTTTGAATTTAGTTCACGGAAATTCCTAGAAAATTGTTGTCATTTTCCTTCATAATAAGTCAATATAAATTAATAATGTTATAAAAATTCAAATCTGTGCTGTGATATAAGTCGAAAAGTGTGTGGGTATTCTACATGTTTGTGATTTTTTCTACCAATCGCCAATAATATAGCAATAGTCTTTGGGGATTATTAGCTAGAATAGGTTTATAAGATGTAATAAAATCATGGCTGTAATGAGATTATGTTTATTACCAAATCATATTATTAAAATTAATTGGCTCTCTGGAATATTATTTTTAGATATCGCAAGGCTATAATGAATAAAAAACTTCCGAAAATAATCATATACCTACCATAATCATACCAAACATACCATAATCGTAGATCATACTCGTCAATGCTACATATTTTAAACAACATTCAACATCAAATAGCATCACTAAAGGAACCTATGCACAAAGTTTCATGTGAATCGACTGAAGAAATAATAAAATTTAGTTCATCGCCTTGTTAGCCCCCTTTATTGGGGAATTTCCAAAAATCCACTCTTAGTGCTCCCCTACTCTCCTTTAGAAAATTAATCTACGAGCTAAGTTTATTATATTGATGTTTATATTGATGATTACATTTGAAGCTCAACAGATATTTTATATGAATTCACATTTCAATTTATTTTACATGTTTTCGTAAATGGAGCTTCCATTTTCTATTTGGAATGTGAGAATTAATTTGTCAGCATAGTTATCAGAAAATTTAGAATATGTTGACGTTTGCATATAACCGAATTCTCAATTTATTTTGTATGATGAATTTTGCTTCAGTAAACGAAGAAATGAATTGAACGTTTGAAAATGTCATTATCTATCTATACTATAATAAAACTGTAGGAGCACGTGTTCTGTACATTGAATATTTTTTTTAAATTTCGATTAAGG
>DWJQ01001895.1:0-10322 GCA_018248915.1 Hesperia meskei straton | reverse complement strand
CGCACTGGAGCAGCGTGGTGGAGTATGTTCTAGGCCTCCTCAATAATGAGGAGAGACCCGTGCTCAGTAGTGGGCCATTAATGGGTTGTAGCCAATTCGAACCAAAGCATGTTGCTGCAGATTACCTTCTTTACTGAACTTGTCTTTCAAAATTTACTACTAATGAGTTCGTTGCGCGTACTCTCCGTAAATTTTCCATAAATTATATTGCTTCTTAGTTCTGTTATACGTAGGGCTGAGAAGGGCGTGTAAATCATTGCAACTTTTATTGGCTATTCAGTGTTAGTAATTGTACCTTACTTTAATTAACTTTAGTAGCCCATTTCCAGTTAAAACGTTTTATATCAGCTTTTCATTCTTTTTGTTTGCATTTAAGGGGCGTTTGAAATGATTTCTATGACAATTTTTAATGAATTAAAGTTTGTGTCTTCTTTCTAACGTACCTATTTGGTTGCAGCTTGGATAGCCAGTTACAAAGCAATTTGACCATTACCTTTGTTTTTATTATTTTAATTCTAGCCATTGCATGTCAACGCGCGGATAAAAGAGAAACCTGTTACTAAAGCTTTATTTAATTTATTGAACATAAATTCCTAATATGTAGGAAAATAAGACAAATGATCTGTTTACTCATTTGCCAATATCACTAGTTGAAAAATTAAAAACTCTAAAACATTAATACTTTTGCCTGATGATATAGCACCAGCGGGTAACCAGATAATTTTGTCGTGAACCGTCACTCGGGCTGGATGGTTGTGGCAGTAATCCAAGTTCGCCTTTCATTATGTCCACTATCCTGCTACACAGGTTTTGCTACTCGTCCGTCTATAAATAGTGTACTTCGATACTCACTAAATGGCTTACTTAACGACCCGAGATAAACGATAATGGACCTCAGATATTGTCGCGAGAGTACATTTTGGAATAAAACGCCCACACGCACTTAAGTCGTTTACGATGTCACTGTTTGCGAACACAGTGGCCCAGTCGCAAGTGGTAGGAATGAAATTCGTAGACTGCTTGCACTTTCAATATGACTTGCTTATTGCTTTATGAGTCGTTTCATTTAGCTCTCTGAATAACTTTTACGGGCGAACGAGAACAATATCCAATATTTTCCTTTCCAGATGGGATTGGAGTTCTTACAATGGAATTATTCAGGGATTTTCAAACCGAAAGAGTCCTGTGGATGTAATTGGATTTATTTTAACCATGAAAATTTAACAGATGTCTCTGTAGCCCAGTTGGCAGAATTTTCTGGTTAACACATCTTATGACGTTAATAGACCCCATGATGTGTTGCACACAAAAACTTAAGGGTTTGACAGTTTACTTTCCTTTATAAGTACCTCTCACTTCTCAGACGAGACCCGAGCCCAGGAGTAGGCAGTGAACCCTTATAACAAAACCTACAATTTTATCAAGTATGGTTGTAAATCAAAAACACATTAAGAACATTTTAACACGACGAGTTATATTTACTACAATATTATAAATTCTAGTACAATACTGGCAACAAATAAAATAATATGTGTGGACGTCTCTGAATTTACAAAGATTTCATAAATAAAGTTGCGCCAGCTTTATGTGCCAGACAAATCCTTAAGTATTTTCTAAGAAACTAACTCAAGTTCTTTTAAACATTGTCACTGCTATTTACTTTAGTTTCTTTTGACATCTACTTAAAAAAGGTTACTGAAAATTATCGAAAAAGATTTACAGAAAACTTATAGCTACATCCATCTTTGGATAAACAAATTGTATAGCCTCAAGTCCACTTCTGGAAATATTTCAGCTCAGTCGTTGCACTCATTTTTATAAATCAAACTAACGACCATTGAAATTTCCGAAATAATATTATTTAACTTGTTCGCAGTTGCTTCTTTTGTGGAAATCAAAAATAGTCTTACACAAAGGAAAATATTTTATATTCATAATTCACGTATACTTAAATGTAATTTGAAAACAGCTTTTTATTGTTGGCTTTTCTCGAAACTGATTCATACTTTGCACAGTGCTCGATTCAATCATGATTTTGTTCATTCTTGATTTTCAAATCACGATTGTGTTATGATATCATGACGGTTATGTTCGAATTTCGAACACAAGAACACAATTATTGGTTAACTTTTGTTATTTATTAATACGTTAACTACCTGTTTCTTAATCTCTAACATTACATTTTTATTTTATTGTATTTTACAGTATCTATGTATTGTTTATTTTTCTTTTATTCTGTGATGCTTACCAAAATTTCGGATAAATTCAATTTGAATCTTGATTTTGTATTGTCCAGAGTAAAATGTCCTAATATTTGTGGATTATTTAGTTTCAATGAAAGATATTCTTATACTGTAAAATCCGTATCATACAACACACAACAAGTAACACAACAAGTCTTAGCTATTTATTCCAGCTGATGTCAGAAGCGCCTCTACCAATTATGACATGAGGTTTGTGTTGTCGTAAGATCACAAAATGAAAAATATACGTACCTAAATTTAAAAATCCGTCATAACATTTTTTATTACCTGTGTAAGAAATTCTACGGTTTTCCGAAGCAATGCGATTACTAGTTCACAATAATATTCGTATATCGAATTTCGCCTTTGAAGATTGATGCATTGCTTTATGATCAGTAAAATGTTTGATGGACCGTCGTGCTAAAAACCAATGAGTTATGGTCGCGCTAGTTTAGCTAACAAACAGGCCTGATTCACTTTGAGAGGTGAATGGTTTATGTCTGAATCGATAAAAATGTTCCGATTATAACTCTGTAATTTGGAACCAATATTTTATGAATTGCAAGAATGTTGTACACAATTTCTGCAGAACATCTTGTGCTCAATATGAAGATGTTACCACGAAGCTTTCTTACAATTTTTTATTTCAAAAATTTACGGAAATGACGCCTTTTCAAGTGATCAATAATTTTAATTTTCCCTCGTGAGATAGATTGAAATTGAAATAAATTTTAAGTGGTTATAATAAACTAATGGCAATTTCAAATCATTTAGACGTTTGCTCTAAAATGTTAGTGTTTATGTGTCAGTCAATTAGGATTTTCTTCCATTATTTTTCTATTTATAAGGACAAGTTGATATCTTAAGCATTATCTTAGAATAAGTAAAATTAATTAATGTCTTAATTAACCAGAAATGTATGTCTAGTTAAATGTATTGTCATAGATTTTGGATAACATGCATCTTGCGCTGCAAGCTTAGTTAACTAGGATTATCAGTTTCATCTTAGAGATAAATGGAGCTAGCCATTTTTGATATCGCACTAAAGATAGCCCGTGGATTGTTCTGTTCGCATAAATTAAACCGTGCGTTGTAACGCGGCTTCTTTGCGGTGCCATAAACCAAGGGTTGGTCCTCAACTATGTTTCAAATTATACCGCACGCAATATCCTGCGAACAACCGTTGTTTGTCGCGACTCGTAAGACTCATTTTCGCGTGCGCGAGAGGGATATAAATCTCGTATCGTATTTACTATAGGTACAACTGTTTAAAGCATGTGAATAGGTCTTTGTTTGATGCACTTGACGTTGCAAATGTATTTTAAATCTGCAAGCTTGTCTGGTGTTCTGTCTGCTTAAATACTGAGAACATGATCCTTCTATGTCAGTGTAATTGCATTATGTTTGTTACATGATCCGAGTGGTTATGTTAGCTCGTTATGGAATGCTCGGGCGAATTGCACGTATGTTGAGATTTTTTTCAATTATAATGTAGGTACTGACTTAGTTGACTAATAACAGGTTAGAAATGCCTCAAGTCGGTAATATATGTATTTTTAGCTGATGTTAACTTAACGCCATCACTGTTTTTTTATGAATGTTCTTTTATAGACCTAAAAATTAAAATTTTGTAGTGTCTGCTCTGGATCTACCTACCTACTCAAAATTGTTTAATATTGTTGTTTTCTTTAACCATATTATATTGTAAAAAACAAACTAAACGTATTGAACATTAAACAACACTTATTATTAGAAACCTATACACCCACGCATCGTTTGTAGACACATAATATAAAAAAGATTTAGGTATAATTCACGGCAAGAAAACGATATTATCTCGTATATTAATCAATTACTTGTTGACTAGAAGTTATGTGGCCGCAACAGGATCGCCTTTCGTAAAATCTAGTTTATGCTTTTAAATAAAGCCGATTAAATCGAAGATAAGTTGGTCCGGCTAGAATATCGAACCGACAAGATATTTGATATTATTCATCAATTTATTGCGGGTATTTCCAATGCAGTCGTTGAAATCGTTTGGCAATAAGCCTCAATATTTAACGTTAAGGCTACTTAGAGATAAACATTTGTCGTAGGCCTTAAAAAACTAAACAATTTTTGTCTGTACGGAATAGCACAGATTGTGATAGCGACTCAAAGCTATCCAATAGTGGTTATGGTGGGCAGGATACAGAACTATAGTTTCTAGTAAACATTTTAAAACGGAATGTAAAAATATTTTAAAGATTAATGTCTCTTGAAGTGTTTCAGAGCTTTTCAATTTATATAGACAAAGATAGCTGACGCATTATCTGTACATATCTACGCAGAAATAATCTGAAGACCTAGCTGCGTACGACTAACTGACGGACAGGAAAATATATTTTATTCTTCATTTGCATCTATCTTATGTTAGAAACACATATTTTCTATATTATCTCCACTTCATATATTGGTCTAAGTAGCATGAACAGGTATCTACTGTTAACAGTTGTTTAATTTATTCAAACAAACTAAGCCTTAATTTAATCTCGTCATTATTATGCAATCTTCGCATACTCTGAAATCGTTCACCTCATATAAAAATGCCAATAAATAAACATTAAAAACTATCATAAATTGAAGCGTATAATTTACATTACAAAATTGGAGCACAAAATATTCATGGGTCATGGTTTTTAACTCGTCTATCGACCCTTAGCGGTCCTTTCCCCGTTAGTTCGAGACGTGGGCATGAGTAAATTAATAATACTTTATCTATTTAAAGAAAGACCTTGCATTCCTTTGTAATTATAGTACAATATTATGGTAAACTCAGTATACGAAATGTAAATGAGTTGGATTCACATATTCACTCATCAAAAATAAATGGGCAGTTTATTAACGCTTTTATTAACTAGTTTTCGGTTGAATGTGTTGTTGTTGTTATTTTACAATACTTTCGCGATGAATTAGACACTTAAATTTTTTAATATAGATCAGATAATTAATAAATCAGCGTAATAGGTAGAGCAGGTAGAGCCTAGGCTCTAGCTATCACAGTTGGGGTAGTACTACCGCCCGCCAATTAGGTAGGCCCTTGTAGGTACCATTCCTACTGTGTTATTTGACTTCCGATTTTGTCCTATACCTTAGTAGGCGTGCTAAATTTAATATTTCATTACATTTGTAGAACTAGCTATTTCCCGCGGCCTAGCCTGCTTCGAGACCGTTTTAACTGATTTACAGTTTAGCCGTTACAGGTGAAAAATCCTTTTAAGCGGACTCAAAGCTGCCTCCCTGCCAGACCAGATAATAAGTGACCATTCGCTTTTATATATTTAGACTAGATTTTTCCCGCGGCTTCGCCTGCATAGAATTTGCTTAAACTTTATCCCTCCATTTCACCCCGGGGATGTATTTTGAAAAATCCTTTCTTAGCGGATGCTCACATTATAGTGACTATCTGAATGCCAAATTTCAGCCTGATCGTCCAGTAGTTTGGGCTGTGCGTTGATATAAGAGTCACCCTTGCGTTTTATATATTAAGATTTAGTTATTCATTCATTATCATAGTATATTAGGCGTACAAAAGCTGTTAGCTATCATTAATGTGGATTAATCTTCACCGTGCACAGTGGCTCACACAACCGGCTCGCACAGTGACCCAATAGGCACAGCGCGGCGCATGCTCTAAAAAGGAAATCCTGCTTGCTCCACAACCGATATGAGTGTAGCGACGCGTTTACTACGATCGTTTCAATTACTCACTGGAATTAACTATGATGGATTTCTGCAGTTGTTCAGTTGTTTTTGCTATTAATAAATGTCGCTACACAATGTCCTGTAAGATTCCCTTTTTATGGATTAAACTTTAATCATTAAAGGCAGCAAAATACAACGCAAACAGGGAATAGGATAGGGTCCTGTTAGCAGGCATTGCTTGGTTGCTAGTAAATAAGTATGAGTTAGAAATAGTTCAAGTTCTAGGTCGGAAGGGTGGTGCTGCATGCTCGTTTGCTATCTTAATTCCATAAAAAAAGTTCAGTCAGTAATAATTATCAGTAATCATTTTACGTATATCACGCGGCTTACGTAGTGTTTTGTCGAATTTGCCCGACTAGTTTCGAACCGATTCCGAGGTTCGTCATCAGGAGCCACCGGCCACGGAATTCAAGCACTCACGAATCATTCAGTACTAAAATTATCAATACTACTAAATTATTTGCAGTCACAGATCTGTTGCTACTTTAGCAAACTGAGATGCTCAAAAAGCTTTATGCTGGAGTGTAACCGGCTCCTGTGCCATTCTCTGTCATTCATTAGATGAACTCAAGCTGCTACTATTAGCGTTTCTAAATGCTCATTTTCCTACTTATTATAATACCATAATAGCAGAGCATTTGTAAGCTTGGCGACCTAGCGCACCTGCTAATTAGACCATTGGCAATTTTGTGTTACCATTAACAGCAGAGACACTTAAAATAAGTATGATGATGATGAATACTAATTACTAATCAGGAGAATTTTTAACTCACTTCAAAGAAGTTGCAGTAAGTACTTAAAACCAGGTGCACGAAATATAATAGATACAGTAATAGATGGTAGTACCTACTATGATGATGTTCATATATTAATTATGTGGTCAGGTTACTCTATATTATTTGTGGTAAAGTAAATTACTTCAAATTCCCATTTAAAGTCACTAATATAATATTCTAACATCATCTTAACTGGACTAACTATCCTAGTTTCTATTTGAGTTTTGTTTAATGTCGTACACAGTTGTCGTGGACGGCAGCGAAAAAGTGGTGCTGCATCATGAGAAAAATATTGTTCTCTATAAAGTTTCTAAATCTTTATGAGGATATTCGTGCCTAACAGTGGGACAATTATGGGTTACAATGGTTCAAAAATTAATTAGATACAATATTTTGTTTGCTCAATTTCAAAATGCATTTAAATATGAAATTAACAATAATTTTATGTGCAAGCAATAACTCTACACATAAGTCGTTTACAATATCGATGCCAGATCGGGGTATTAGTATAAAAGGCAAAGCCAATAATCTTCCAACAAAACTAAAACTGTATAAAGTGCCTTCAGAAGGACTATCAAGTGACTATCAAAGCGTAGAGGGACACAGGTAGCCGGTATTTGGATTAACATATTTTAAGAAGGTACTTTATTCTTTTATTTTCATCTCGTACATCTTATGATATTTCATCCAATATTTTTTTATATGACGCAGTCAGATACTGGAGAAAATAATACAAAATAAACAAAAATGAACAAATGGCTGCACGTGAACTTTCCGTCTTTATTTCAATACTTATTTTATTTGCAACTCTACAATAATTTCGATAAAATTACCTGGTACAAAAATACACTCCAAAATTCTTATGAAGAAATTATTTAAATTAAGATATATATTTTTGTTTGTGAATCAATTTATATAAAATAAATAGTTGCAACCCCAAGCTTACTATGTATCACGAAACAGTGGAAACCGCATCCAAATCAGTTAAACTGTTTCTGTATTTAGCACGTTCAGAGGTACCGATAAAAATCTAAGAAAATAAATTTTTGCTACTGCATTAATAAACTATATCTGAAAGGAAAATAGTTTTAATCGATCATTTTACTCATACGGTGTTCTTTAAATATCAAAATAATCAGTGCACAGAAAAATGGCTATTGATAAGATGTGATGGTATGAAGACTAACAAACAGAGATGAAACTGACAAAGCGGCATACCCAAATCGGGCCCTCACTCTGTAATAATGGAGGTTTTTACATTACAACACCCGCTGTTAAATAAATATCGGTGCATAAATCAAACACCCTCATAATTATACAATCGCAGAGTGTGCATTTTTTATTCGTTTGTTGATTTATTTGAATGGGCTGTTGTTTCATCGACGGCGAGTGACAGGCGCACGAAACTTTAGTAAATTTTAAATAAGTGTATCGAGTTTGTAATAAAATCCTGAGAGCCAGTATTTTCTTTTTCTCCTCATCTTTCTCCATTTTGTCTTTAAGGCTTTACTACGAACTAGGATTCAATCTGATGTTCAGTTGCAACGTATAGATAACGTGCGATAACATAGAAAAAAACCTAATCACTTCTGACTTCAAGATCAACCAGGATAAAGGGTGGTTGGAACTTTCTACAGGCTAATTTGCATAAATATTTGTATTCCATGACATATCCTTCACTCACTACACGACAAAATGATCCAGAACTTAGTCACTCTTTGCGGTCCATTCTATGCATTTTTTCCACAACATATATTTTTTAATTATCTCTGCCTCCGAGGGTCTATTACAATCATGTAATTTAGCACAATTAACATACGTACCATTTACACAGACTATTACGATTACTAGTTTTTTTACGAGCGAAAATATATTTTATGGTGAGACAGATCGGTTACAATTTGGTTTGGAGCACGTGGGAGGCGCGTAGGATGCGCAGGCGCCAAAGGGTAGGAGAGGCTGTGACCTCCACAGGTGCTAATTGAAAGTCTCACGCGCAAAACAAGTAGCTCGGCTAATAGTAGGTAGCTGGTGAAGTGAAGCTGCTATTTATTTCACCTCGGTTTAAGTAATTTTGCAGTGAAGTTATAGCTATGGTTAAAAAATGGACTTAATTTTAAAGTCGGTGTACTGCTCAAAGTGACGTTTTTAATTTAATTTCCCCTAATTAATTATGTTTGTTTTCTTATGTTTGTGGAATTGGCTATCACTTTATTTTATATTTCTGGCGCATCATACAATGTCTTCAGAAACACCAATGAAAATATTTCAAAACCCTTTAAGGGTTCCCTGTTATGTTCAATAAAGTACATCGTAATAAACGTACCCAGTCTAACCATGATTCATAAATATTTAATGATCATCTATCATACAAAAAATATGATTAATGGATCGTATTGTCATTTTATTTTAGGAAAAAAATCGATATAAAATTTTATCAAAACAAACAAGTCTGCTGATTAACTGATACTAATGTACGGTCAGGCCGTGCCTAACCTTAATTATAATTATTTAGGTTCAACAAGCCACTTTAATGTCGAGCATCACCAGTTCCAAAAAACGTGGATAATGACCAGCTTTCAAATACAAAAATTATTTAGCGTCCCCCGGTCATTGACTCCGTACCTCAACTCCTAAGTCGGCTGCGAATCGACATACGATCCGAAGGTCAATTGGATGAAAAACGATCCTTATTTATGAAGAGACTGCAAACTTCCCCGTGGTAATGCGCAGTTTGCATGATCCTTGACAGTTCCGCCCGACAATTTATGTTGTTCCCTAAATTACGGGGATAATGCCACAGTAGCCCGGCTTATATTCTAACATCTTAAGGTTTAACCCAGTGATTAGTTAGTTCTGTTTTCTTTTGATGTTTTTAACTCATTTCATTTTTAGCCACTGACTCAAAAACGGTGTTATAAGTTTGACATCTGTCTACCTGTCGACTTGAGATCGTAGCTCTCGAACGGATCGACCAAATTAAATAGGGGTTTGATGGTTCAAAACTAACGTGATCATGGTGATCCTTAACTTTTATTTATGAAGGTTCTGGTGTTTGACGACCACTAGCTTATTAGAGGAATGTAATTTGTATGAGAGTATTTTGAGAGCTAGGTACGAATCTTAAATATCGTCTTGTTTATATTTTTTTCTATAATACTCGATCTACGATGTGGCCACGACATATCAATGTGTTTTTTGTGTGTCCTGACCACAATCCATGCAGCTGTATAAATTGTGACTAAGTACGCGTATTATAGTAAAACACTAATTCTGCCCGCGACTTCATTCGTACATTTTTTTGCTGTCAAACCCTATTATTTACTTCTAATGTGACCAAACACCAAGACTAGCAAAGTGAGTCAAAATAGCGTAAGCTTGAAATGGATAACTATGACTTTTTTTTATTCAGTTAAGGTAGCAAACGAGCATGCAGCACCACCCTTCCGCTGCCGCCCATGGCAATTGCCACCGACTTAGACCAAGACCCAATTTAGGGACTAGGGTGGTTAGTCCAATTAGTAGATGGTGTTAGAATGTTAGATGGTTAGTTTGTTAA
>DWJQ01001894.1:0-10326 GCA_018248915.1 Hesperia meskei straton | reverse complement strand
GAAATGCGACCATTTCATGATATGGTCGATCATTTCATGATGTGAGCAAATCTACGATATGGCCACGACATATACACTGCTTTAAGTTAAGTGTTTCTGACGGGTTCCCTACGTAAAATCGAAACACTAATCATCGACTTTCATTTCGACGAAAACCATTGATCGATTGCTATATTGATCGATGCCTTAATAGAACCAAGCTTTAATTCCCCGATGTTACAACTCACCGAAAACCAATTTACAGATGTTTATTTCAACTACACTATACTTGACCGACTAATAATTTTGTCGAATGTAACATTTCACCGATAAATTGCGTAGATCTGTACTAAATAAATTCGAAAGTTTTGATTTTTGTTTGTTCCTGATGTATAAGCTATATTAATCTAAAATTTCGTGAAAATCCGTTCAATAGTTTTTGTGTAGGTAAGTCAGGAACAAACAAAAATCAAAACTTTCGAATTTATTTAGTACAGATCTACCCGATTTATCAGTGAAATGTTACATTCGACAAAATGATTTAGTAGGTAGTAGAGAGAAGTTAATGGAGGCTTATCGAATTGATATAAATAGAAAATAAGAGAGGAGACAACACGCCATCTTGCGGGACGCCAGCGGACAATTCTAACGAGGAGGAAAATGCGTCCTGGACTCGAATACACTGTCTACGACCCAACAAGTAACTAGGAAACCAACGAGCGACAGACGGAGATATGTTAAGAGAGCTTAGAGTGGCAATCAGGATATAAAGTTAACTGTGTTAAAAGCATTGATAAAATGCAACAGAATTAAAACAGTTACTTGTTTCCTCTCCATCCCAAGGCGAATGTCATCAGTAATTTTAAGCAATGCAGTAGTCGTACTATGACCAGGACGGAAACCGGATTGGAAAGGATTAAGTAAATTATGAGTGCATAGGAAATTATTTAGCTGTTGATATACGAGACGCTCAAAAACTTTTGATAGGAAAGGAAGGACGGATATGGGACGGAAATCAGAAAAAGAGGCAGGATTATTCTTTTTCGGAAGGGGTGTTATTTGAGCTTCCTTCCATATTGTAGGGAAAACACAAGAGGAGATGGAAAAATTAAGGATATGTGAGATAACAGGAACAACAAAGTCAATTATAGGAATGATCATGTTACGACTAATGCTATCGCTCCCTACTGAGTCAGAGTGAATGGAGAGGATGCTTTTCTTAACATCACGAATGTCAAATCGGCTAAAATAGAAGGTAGGATAGTCGGGAGTGGGAAGCGAAGCCAGATAGTCCAAAGTTGTTTTCTTTGAGTTACTATCAATATAATGGGTCGTTGCAAAGTGATGATTGAGACTATTAATATCTATATTATCAGAAATCAAGTTGGTGCGCGATTTCCCAACTCCCAGTGACCTCAAGAACTTCCAGACCTTGGCCGGGTCTTGGTCTTGGACAGAATTGTGGATATGGCGTCGTTGTGCATCTCTACATACCTTATTACAGTGATTTCTGATAGATCTATATTTGAGGCGGTTTTTTTCACTGGGATCCGATTTGTATCTTGATTTGGCTTTATTTTTCTTGGCAATCAACGTTTTGATTTCGTCTGTAAGCCATGGAGCAGGAAGATGGCGAACACGAATAGGCCTCACAGGAGCGTGCACGTCAAAGAGTTGGATTAGAAGCGAATTAAAAATAGACACTTGTTCGTCTACGGTATTGGCATTAAAAATGGGGCTCCAGTCAACATTTGCAGCATCCCTGCGGAAAGCTTCAATATCCATATCACGGAAATTACGCTGTAGAAGAATCCTTGACTTAGCTTTAGGGGGTTTGAGATTGTATGACACAAAGATAAGATCGTGATATGAAAATGCGTCAGCAGCAAACTGACCATGTTTTACAACGTGCTCCGGAGAAGAAACAAGAATTAAGTCCAGGAGTGATGGTAAGGAATTGGGGAATAAATGAGTAGCAGACAGAGGGAGTATATGTAAGTTTGCTGCCTCAGCTAAGGATTTAAACTGGCCTGCCCTTGAATCATTTTTCAGAAGGCAAGTGTTGAAGTCTCCCATGAGTATAGAGTGAGAATAAACTGGAGTAAGATCTTCCAAAAGTTTATCCAGAGTTGAAAAATAATTAATGTTAAGGGAAGGACTATAAAAAACCCCTAAGAGTAACTTAGTATTGGAGAAAAGGACTTCAACAAAAAGAAATTCTGCTTCATTTCCAGGTTCAGTTAGTTTTGACATATGGATAATTGAAAAAGGAATATGTGAACGTAGGTATATAGCAACACCGCCACCTCCCCGACCAGTACGGTCATTGCGAATAAGATGGAAACCCGGAAGCGAGTATGATGTAGATGGTAGACAGGGCTTTAACCATGTCTCCGAAACTAATATTGCATGGATTTGTTTGCTACTAAAAGAACTAACGAAATCGGGGTAATGTGCTGGAATACTTTGTGCATTAATGTGACAAACGTTGAAACTATTTTGCATATTCAAGAACTGAGAGTCTAAATTGCTTTGAAGAGAAGGAATACTTACGAAACTGTCGTCACTGCTTAACCCATCAGAGTTAGAGGAAAATGAATTATATTTCGAATTATTATTACTACTGCTGAAACTATTTTCTGACATAATTAAGTTCTAAATATCTAAACAAAATTAATTTACTACAAACTACTGTATACCTTATTATAACGTAAACGAATAAAATCTTAATGTTATCTATGTAAAAAAAAAAAAAAAAAAAACTATATATATTTGCATTTCTGCTAAACACCCGACAGCTAAACACGAGAATAAATAGTATTTCAAGAAACGAGTTTAATTAGAATAGTAACAATAAACATCGAATTACTAGTAATACCGGTATCTATGGAGTTAGCGTTACCGGTATTACTGGTAGTGACATGGCTGTATGTAATAAAAATCTGACTTAGCTAAAACAGAACACAATAAAAAAGAAAACAAAAAGTAAGGCAAGTTGAAGGTAGTTGATAGAAATTATTTTACGTAGTACCTTACCAAGACAGTATTAAAGTAATAGAAATATGTAAACAAATCAAAATGAAGTATTTTAGAAGAAAAGCACGGAAATTTAAAGTAATTTAAAAGTGAATTTCACAATAAATATAAAACAGAAAATTACTTCTTGCTGGCCTTTTTAATACGGGATGTCATTTTGTCATTTTTGCGAGTGTCTGCGACGGGGGCCGGGGACACTGAAGCCGGTGACTTAGGCACAGCATCAAGGTCAACCAAGCGTTCAACCTGGTAGCGTGAGCCGTCTGGCGCCAGTACAAAGATGGAGCCATTGCGAGTCCAGCATTGTTTAATGCCAAACCGATGGCGAGCCTCCATGAACAACGTATGTCGTGGTTTGGTCAAAAATTCCGACAGTGTAATCCCCGTCCCCTTCAGCTTGGTTTTTTCAGTCCAGACCCTGTCACGCACCTGCACCTCCCGGAATTTTACTGCGATAGGTCTGGGCTTCTTGCCAGACGGACGACCAAGACGATGACATCGGCTAAATGAAGCTGCTGAAAGTCCAGTCACTTTGAGCTTGTCAGTGAAAACTTGAGCGGCGATAGATGATGAGTCTTCAGAATCCACCTCAGGAACCCCATGCAACAGAAGCATTTTCCGACGTCCCACCATCTCCAGTCTATCAACTTCACCGCCTAGAAACACTACCTGCTGTTGCAACGTACTTAAGGCTGTCATGATGTACTTTTTGAAGACGGCAAATTCTGCGGCTAAGGATGTAGAAGTGGTACTTGCGGAGCTGGTCTTCTGAATCTCTTTTTGAAATTCTTCCATGCGTTCGTTAAAGTATGCAGTCATAGATGCGAGAGATTCTTGAATAGATTCCATTTTCGAAAAGTCAGTGAAGTGAAGCGAAGTGAATCAATGTGAGACGTGTTAAAAATACTAATTTGAAATGGGAAAATTTTAAAGGAGATAATAGCTGGTAGGTATCTAGCGTTTATATATGATCATTAAACATATGTAATTAATGCACATATATTAAATATGAATTAATAATGATGGAGCTATAAAATTCGCGTCTTATTTATTTTTCACACCTACCCGAAAAAATACCTACCAACTGTTTAACTATTAATATAACTTCTGTACTAAATGACTAGGCGAAACAAAGTACCACAACAGTAAAGATAGGGACGTAACACACTGCGATGAACTTTTTGAAGTCGCACCGGATAAAATGAATTGTTACGTACGATTACACATACGTATTTGGTTCGAAGGAATTCGGGTGCCTTAAAACAGAGCTATGAGTTTTTTCTGTTACAGAAAGCCGCGGTAGGTAGGCCAGCGAACCATCGGTAGCTGATCGCCTGTGCGTTAGCTCAAACAAATCGTATGCTGTCTCTTCATTTCTCGTCACCGCTTTCATGATTGGCCGACTTCGATATAAAACAAGAACTCCACAGAGAGGCGAGAAAAGGCAACTTTAGGTCAGTGTTATTCATCTTTGTTTGTTAGTACATATTATTATGATTTTTTATCGTGTGTTTGTATAAAATAATTCTTTGTTTTGTGACTACTTCAATAGCAGCTTATTAAGTAGGTAAAGTAGGTATATTTGAAGGAATGTGTAACAATAGTTACCTACTATAGAAGATTCCTGAATATTATTATTCTACTAATTAAATAATTCAAATCGTAACGTGTTGCATAATCAACAAATTTCATAATTATTCAATAATGCCGAGTGCCGTGCGGCTTCCGACGATTAAAACAATTTTGGTCGGGTTTTGCTTTATTCTTTTTGTGAGAGGCCAACACGATATCGTGTTTCCATAAAATCACCGAAGCGACTATTATTACGCGGTCATGCTTTGTTTTAAGTGGAGGCTGAACATTATTTAAAAGTAAACCTTGTGTAGTTCATTTATAATTTTATTTATGTTGTTTTACTAGCACGTTGGTACATTTCTCTATGTCTACGCAAGATGCCCAGTAGCCTAGGTAACTCGATAACGTGGATATCGTTCTGCCTTCTCTCGAGTATTCGGTGCGATTAATATGAAAATTCCTTTTGTTTTAATATGAACAATGCCATTCAGTGTCTCTTGTGATAATTAACATATCGACTTTATGATAATCAATTTAGCAATTATATTGTTTTTATACACTAGCAGAATCAAGTTTTACGAGAGGTATAATTTTATATGTTTAAGTTGATAAACTTTTTACATCGTATTTCGTGACTCAAGTTTTTCTTTGTTTTAGGCTTCGTCATCAAATTATAAACTATACCTACATGATGGAGCATACCTAGAAACGTCAACATTTTCGTCTATATTTGATTATGCAAGTTTAAAAGTTAAATTTTGAAGCCGATAGAAACAAGTGCTTTAGTTAAGTTAAATATGAGCTCTACATTCGACATTCTCTACCTAAAGCAAACCCGGAAGACGTGGTCCTGCAACATAATAATATATATTATTAAGTAGACGCGCTCGTTTTGCTTTAGGAGACTTGTTGCTCCGCTCCTTTTGGTCGTACCGTGATGTTTATATAACCTATTAGCCTTCTTCAATAGTCTATTCAAAACAAACAAAAATTTCAAAGCGGACCAGTAGCTCCTGAGATTATCGCATTCAAACTAACAAACAAAAAAACTCTTCCGCTTTATATTATTAGTATACATAGATTTTAATGAAGCACATAGTAAGTATTTTACCATTATGTACATAATTAAGTACCTATATGATGTCGAAAAAAGTAACTCGAATTAGTGTTACACACGGAAGGTGGTAGGAAATCACTACAGTTGTCTTATAGAGTCAACAATTAATCGAATCTCATACCTAAATATTTACAATAAGTACCATAAAATGCCCTAATATTTTATATAAAGAATAAAATAAAACTCCCGTGTTGGAAATTACTGTGATTTAATTTAATTTATGTTTATTTTACAATTTATGATCAGCTATGAAATTTTTGTTCTAAGAAATACGAAGACTTTTCCCATATTTTTTTAGGTTTTTATAACACATCCACACTTGGAATGCGTTACACAATATCATCGAAATAAGTTCATCGAAGCAAAAACATGCCATCTGTTTATTGGTATCGGTTTGACAAAAAAACTTTTTAGTTCAACCCGGTAGCTCTCACGCATCATAGAGTTTATTTTGTTTTACCCTTACTAAACTTTTTGCCTGATATAGTTTTTGTCAATAAATATAAGTAGATATTATTTGTAGTTGTATTTTATCAACAACACATGAAGTGTAGAAAACGTGAAATATTTCGTCCCCTTATTAACCCAAGATACGAGGACTCGAGAATCATATCAAATCGAAATACACATTATAGTTAAGTTTCAATAGAAGACAATCAGAAGCCTTACATTTGAAATAGTAAAAAACAAAACGTATCAAAATGGTCGAGTCCCACCTACTAAGTTCCCACTGCCAGACGCACGCTCACGTAACTAAATACAGGATGATAATATTGTAGGACGCCTTATCGGAACGTTTATTTTAATTCGATCTGTCAGAAAAGAGGTAAAAAAACTCCCGACTTGGGCATAGCTACTGGGCGCATCGGGCGCCCCCGCGTAACGTGAGCACATGAGCATAGAGAATTCCATCACTCAAGAGATTCGATTTAATAAGAATCGTGAAGCTACCTTGAAATATTATAGAGGTACAGTTTCAAATTTTATTTTTTCAACGTTTCATTTTTTATCAAAATCCGGTAAGGAACCGAATCGCTACCTCGTACCGTTAATACGTCTATAAATTGTTCACGAATTTATACTTGCAAGTATAAATTCGTATTTACACGTAAGTTAAAAATGTTACCGATTTTAATAAATTAGAGCAGAAAATCGAACTCTCCAAAATACTTTCCCAAATCTCTTTGCTCTACAAATATACCTATGAGTGTTATACCTAAAGAAATTGCAAGATTTATTGAAATTAGTCTTTTGATTTTACTATTTGTTAGGAAAGATATTTCATTTCCTCAATATTTGTTAATTTTTCATTTGTGAATGAAAATATATTCTCATATACAATCAACAGAAAAGAACTTGATTGTTACGTAACATCATATTAAATAATGTACCTATTTCTTTCCATTACCTATTAGACTGGACTAGTATCATAATCAAGGATCATGACATAATCCAAACAATTTATAAATAAACCGCGAATAACAAACACGCAATATCTGCCGATGCAGCTGTGACTACTAGGAAAAGAGCAACGTGAAAGAGCGTGTCACATTTTATGCGAGTCGGTGATGCATCGTGATTCGTACGCGAAGTGAAACAGTGGCGTTCAATAACGCGATAATCTGAATCTGAGCGGCTGCGGGCTGGACGGAGTCAAGTTTCGCGGCGAGGCAAGGCGCGCGCGACCGCGCAATTTCCTTGCCGCACTCTATACTATGCGAGTATGTTGAGCGCGCGATTACGAACATCATGTCGCTTTGCAATAATATGACAAGCGTATAACATGTAATTCCGCAGAGCGTATTCATGTCAATGGGACTCGGTGTTATGGCAAACTACTACCGGCAATACATTCGTATCTAGTGTCATGTCTGCGATAACTTGGCTTACTGAATTGATCTATGTATGTGTTCGAGGTTATAGGAACATTATATAACAAAGTTATAATTACTCAATTGGAAGAATGATCTAAGAAACGTATTCGAACACTATGGCTCCGAGGCTTCATCTTACATCTGACCCACGAGAATTATACCGTCGTGGTATGAACAAAAAACGGTAGCCAACTACAAATTATAAAGCGATCGACGCTATAATTTATAAAATGATCAAAAATTATATTCCGGTAGTCAGTGGCCAGTTACAATATTTTTTTGTTACACCCCCAAAATATTAACCGAAAAAAAGACGTCAGAAGCACGCGACACGCGATCGTGGCGTCTGTCCGGACAAAAAACACAACATCAATAATAAAATCAGTGCGGGTTCCGACCATATTAAAAGGCTATAAATTATCCTAATAGCTGCAAACTACCGGTTACAGGGACGTTCTGCATCCATAGGGAGAAACTATTTAAAATAGTTTTAGCGAGTTATTTAAACTTATTCATACAAAATTAAATTTATAGTTTCAACCGCAAAAAGCAATAGCAGAGGATTTTTTGCGACGATAAAACTTTAGTTTGTTTATTTTGATAACCGTTTTCGGTCTTTAATCACAATAAAAATAACACTTGCAATGTTATGCCCCAATTATAAGATTGTTGATCAGGAGCTCCTGCTATAGACTAATGATTTAAAAACGTCAAGAAGCCTATCTATATTTTTTTTATATTCCAGATAGGCTTGACTCCTTGTTTGTCTTTATCTAAAACGGTTTCAAGTACGATCATAAGACAAAGATTATGATTCACTGATTTATTATGATAATTGTACACCTACACAAAATTCATGAACATGCCTTGAAACTGGCTTGTGTTAGTCAGATATACAAAGTGTTATCTACATAAAATATTTTTTTTCTTTTGAATTTTGACAGGTATTTATTTGAATATTGAATATTATAATTTTGATAAGTGGTAGAGTCTAGAGATCATCCCAGCGTAGTACCACCGTCAGCCACCGTAGTTAGTACCATTTCTACTTTGTAATTATTCTTTTATCTTGAATTTTAACAAGTATTTATTTGAATATTGAATATTTTAATTTTGATAAGTGGTAGAGTCTAGAGATCAACCCAGAGTAGTACCACCGTCCGCCACGGTAGTTAGTGCCATTTCTACTTTGTAATTATTCTTTTCTCTTGAATTTTAACAGGTATTTATTTGAATATTAAATATTTTAATTTTTATAGGTGGTAGAGTCTTGAAATCATCCCAGCGTAGTACCACCGTCCGCCACGATAGTAAGTACCATTTTTGCTTTGTAATAATTGTTTTAACAACAATGTAGCCGTATAAGATATTTTATATTAGATTTTCTTAAATTATATTAGTAACTACATAAAATGGTATTCCATGTCTTTTTATTATTATTTATAAGTTTATAAATAAGAACCCTCTGTTGAAACTAAACAGTACTCACAATCACAAGCCAGAAATACTCCATCTATGAATATCATGCCAAACAATAATAAACCTAGTTAACGTTCACATGCTGCAAGCGACATCTGCATGGAACATGTTGTACTCTTTTGTTCACTGTGAACATAAAACTTTGACTGTTGCCCCACAGATGTCAGTATTACAAATTAAAAAATGCTATTTTGAAAACCATAGAAAAAGTTTAATATTGACTTTAATTGCAATATCTACATACATAAGTATAATTTGAATAAACATCATAGAAAATACACTATATGTATAAACAACTTGTCCAAACAACTCAAACTACATTTCCACTGATATGAATATTGAAATGTGTTTGCTAAACCAAAATATAAGTAGGTAGCTACTCTACCCAAGCATAATTAAATCTGTCAACCGTTTGGCATCTACTTAATCTACTTTTCATTAATGAATTTTCAAATTATGTTATTCCTACTCGTAAGTTAGGTAACAACACATAATAATATTTGTACTCCTCCTTGTTCTGGAGGGTTTACACGTGTAGTATATACCCAATACTTAGTATGAAACATAATACCTATACTTACTTACATAATTCTCAATTCTAACATTTTGACGTAGCTGTTTACAATATATTATTATTAATTATTAAATTTCAGATTGATTTGTAATCAAAACAATCACAAGATACTAACCCGAGGCTAATCACCTGACACATTAGGTAGGTGTCCCACCGCCAGCGAGTCGGTCATAGCTCGGTTATTTTACCGTTCAAGACACGTACAAATTAATTAAAAATTAAAAACCCCCGACCCAAACATTTAAAAAGTAAAAAATAATATCTTTAAAAATAATACGTCGCGTTGGAGGAAGAATAATGCCGTCTTACGCAATTGTAACGTGTAGGAAAAGAAGCCAGGTGTGTAATGTAGTCCGAGGAGGAATTTCTTTTCACAAGCAAGTCTAAAAACCTTAAATTACAATAGATATTTGTAATTATTACAATATTATTACGTAGTTTAAGACAAAAACGACACAATCGCAAACAGATTCAAAATTATACATACATTGCTCGCAAACACATAAGTACTATCTTGTACTACGAAAGTGATTACGCAATGTACTGCACAGTATTGCTTTCATTGCGAAAGTCGCCCGCATCCAAAGGAAGCTTGAATTTTGGTATATCGGTGGAAGGAGTTTACGTGGCGTTAGTGATGACTGATGTACCAAGTCGATAAATATGTCGGCAAATTATTTTTAACTTTATAA
>DWJQ01001893.1:0-10327 GCA_018248915.1 Hesperia meskei straton | reverse complement strand
TTAATTAATATCAATCAGGAGAAAAGTTATTGCAAAAATATATGTTGATCCCTAGACACTTTTGATGTGTGTATATACTTATAGCCTTTGTTCATCGATATTGTATAATAGAGACACCATGCACGGGTCCGATATAAATTATTACTTCAAAATTGTCTTCGGTTAGTTATTCTAAATATAAGTACCTACCTACGTTAATGCAATTTCATCCTTAAATTCATAATACAAAAAATTAACCGACTTCAAGTCGAGATAACTAAAAAATCCACTCGTCAGATGGTATACGTATAAAGGAACTCTTATAAGGATTACACAATCACTGCCTTTCGAACAAAAAATTATCATGAAAATGAGCACTCAGTCAAAAGTTATGAGGTAACGAGTATATCTACATGAAATTCACATTATTGAGCAAAACTCAAAAACTGAACCCACATAACCACCTCCATTAATGAACCCACATACCAACATGAACTCACATAACTGTCCATACATGTTTTCCTGGGAATCGAACTCGGAACCGCTTTACAGAGCTATCAACTACGCTACTGCGTCGTCAAATGATTTAATTAAGTAAAAATAATAAAAAATATTACAAAGAACTGCCTTCATTAAGCCGAATCGCGGTTCAAAAGGCTCGCTAAGGTGCATTACTTTTTGACTACGCTATAACAGCCTCTACTCTCTAAAATACGGAAAACCCGTTCATAACCGCGAAATGGGTTATGTTTGGTGTTAATGAAGTTATGCAAGACGTACAAGTGGCCGAGGGAAAATTGTTACGAAATCATTTCGCCTGATGTGATTATTAGTGAGAAGTTTCTCATTCATTATTATATATTCTTTCACAGTTAATAATGTCTTTTGTATTATTTTACCGTAAATTAGGACTCTTTTTTTTCTTATACATGGGTAGCTGTATAGTTTTCATATATGGTGAGTTAATGCTAAAATTATTTATTACTTGATCATATTATAGATACATTTAAAAATAATAACTTCAAGATATTATTAACCCATTCCAACGCATGGGTTTTTATCATATTTATTTGAATGTCAAATATTAGCGTACGCGCTCAGATTATAGAACCAACGTACACGTTAAAAAATATTGGAAGTTTAATGAATTGACTTTATAATAAAGATTTACCTTATCACAATTTATTTACATGTTGCATCACTGAAATAATAAATGGAAGTAAAAATATCTCAAAAAAGGGTAAAAGGATTAAAAATTCCAACTACGATGTTCCAGGAATAACATTATTCATTTAATAAAATATATTTGTGCAAAATATGAAGTGTCTTTTAAAGTGCATCATCGTGCACTTATCATTGCACGAAGTAGGTTAAGGGGGACAAACAACCCGGTTTAATGAGAACATGCAAGGATCAAATATTATATTTTTAAAGTAGGCTTAGGAATAACTATGTTAATTTAGCTGAATGTATTGAAAGTAGATTTTTTATACTTTAGCTAACAATGTCGATGCTTACAAAATAATGAGAAATTTCATTCAATATTTGGTGATTTTTAAAAACTTCATGCGTTTGTTTCCATTTCTGAGATCTGCATCGATTTTGATGCGATTTTCACTGATTGATTGATTGTACTGACATTAGCTTGTTTTTTATTTCAATCGTTTCGCAAGTAACAACGATAAGTATTCATATCAATTTAAAGAAACCATTTTAGAATATGGATAATAACTAGGTATAGGTACATAGGTTCCCTGAAACGAAGCGAGGGTTACTATTGTCAAGTAAAGTATTTGGACAGTAGTTTGAAATGTTTTCTAGGTACAAGATTTTTAAATTTTTGAAGTTATACTTCTTTAGGCGCGTTATGGAACTTTCATGAAAGTGAAATTTTACGATGCGCGCGCATCTGTAACACCAAAAATTAACAGTATGAAGTTAGGCGCGTGAAATTTTACGATGCGCGCGCAACAGTATGAAGTTGCCGGCTAAACCCATTGCTAAACCACTCATTGGCCTTTGTCAATGTAACTCTGACGTCTCTTTTGCTTTTTATCGAAATTATTTATAACCAGCCAGGTTTGTTTTGACTTGTTTGTGGCACATTGACATGACATAATATGCACAGACTAGCTAAAGATTAATGTTTCGTTATACGGTATGCAACGACTAGTCTTTTTGGTAAAATATCTAATAAAGGTTTTTAACTGCAATATAACAGTAAATAAATTATAACTAAGTATTCAAAGATAGCTTAGGATGACTATTAGTGATTATGCTACCATTCCATCAGTATTTTCTTAAGGCGTTGTCACGTTCAACTATCGACTTTACAGACAACCAATTTTTTATATTTATACTAAATATTATGAAATTATTAACGTTGAATATTAAATATTCAACGTTAATAATTTTATTATTTAATGATGCCAAAGAAGTATAACTTCTTACTTCTTCTTAAATTCCGTCTACATAAGTACACGCAATTTAATTTTTTTTTATTACACCGATTTGCGATTTTGAATAAGTCTGTAACTATAATAATTATTATGTTTCAATTATATTCAAATCAAAACATTCCGTGATTATGTGAGTCAAATCGCGATTCGTAACAGACTTAATTAATTATATTAAAGGCAAATAAAACGCGCGTGGCTCAACCGCGCGCACTTCAGTGGCCACGGATGACCGATTCCGAACGAACTGCACGCGTTTGAGTTGCAAACGCAATATTTTTCTTTAAACTATCCGCGGACTGATTTGTTCATATGTCCAAACCTTATCACCGTAAAATAAAGTGTAGTATCCTACAAAAATCTACCCGTAATGTGGCAGTTTTTATTGTACAAGCTATGAGAACGGACGAAATAACCTCAGGCAGGAGGGTTACGGACCTACTGAACTACGCTGATTTGTTTATATTAAAGATTTGGAAATAATACTTAATTAAAGTTGAAGAGGCTATGCATTTATTTCCCACGAAAAGCAATTGAAAAACCTTACACTCATTTGAGTGCGTGTCTACTGAGTAAGTAGTTATAGTAAACGAACTATCTGATACCCTAATTATCTAGGCGGAAACATCATTGTGGACCCAGTTGTAGTCTAGTTGCAATTCCTGCCCGTGAAGCGTTAGGACCCTGGTTTTACTCCCAACCAGTGCAGAAATGTGACACGTGATTAGGTATGTAGATGTTATCTATATATGCTGTCTTATTAGTTTTACCCAGTCTACCTTCAATATAGATAATTTTACTGCTATGGTATGACACTATATTTATTTATTTATGTACTTTCTGTCCATAAGATGCAGCATCAAAGGTATTAACGCGTTGCCACTCAACAAAGATAATAACATCTGGTATCGACGTAAAAACCCGCGAACTTCTACATGTAACTAGGCACCTGGTACTTTGCGCGTACAACACCACTAAGCTCATTATAACTTCATCCCTTTGCACCCCTTGCACGCGTTACCTGTGGTACTCCCTTAACCCTCCGATGCTCCCACGCGACCCTAACACATTAAAATAATACTTCTAAAAATATAATTATAATTACGACGCGCGTCACTATTTCCGCTCAATGACCGAAGCTTTTTTCGTACGCAGATATTATGTCAGTTTGACAGCCGTTTTTTAATGTTGCCAGTATTAATATGTAATTTGTCGGGATGGGTTCTGTGATAAGCGATCGAGGGGTGTTTGATTGATTAAATAAGCGTGCCCAAGCAGATAGGTAGTGGTTAAGTACATTTAAATTATAATGACTGTGTGATATCGGTTTAGGCGGTATTGCAAGTTGTGTATGCGTTTTATCGGGTTGAAACTAAAAAAACAAAATTTGAGTGACATTAGGTGGGTTTGCTGAGTTATCACTACATCTTGTCGATTTTGGAATCGGTTATTTTGTGTGTTTATAGGTAGGTGTTATGTGTAGCAGGCGTATAGGTTCTTACATATGTAGGTAGGTACCTTCTTTCTTGGCCGGCAACGCATTGATGAATTTGATGATACCGTTAGTGTTAATGATTCCTATTAAAAGGTACCTACATAATGTTGTAGGTAGTGAAACTAAGTACTTAGTTAGTATGATATTATTATAAACAAAAATAATAATTTAATCACATTTAAAAGATTAACGCATTCAATCACCACTGATAGTTTGCCGTCAATGGAAGCTATTGTATAATCGGACAGCGGTGTAGAGACGCCCTATGACTGTCGGTAGTTCGGCAGCTATCGTGTACCTACGGCAGGTGGGGTTTAATCAAATTATACAAATTGCAACATACAATATTCATCGGAATAGGGACGCGGTTGATCGTGTTAGTAGTAGTAGGTATGCTTTAACGTGTCGTTGTAATTTTAGACTGAAATAGAGATAGGTAGACCATAAGTAATTTAAATTAGCCAAAGAAACCATCTCTAAGTGTGGTCGCGTGTGCAACATGCAGTAGGTAGGTAGATACTATAGTTAGATACATAATACTAAATGCAACAACACCGAATCAGAAAGAGACCGCGTCTTACACTTTCTTTCTTTCTATCTTTTCGTTCTTGCTTGACAACTCATCGATTACATCTTTGGTTTTGCTGATGTTGATAGGAGACTGGGTCACAGTTTTACTGGTTTACCTACCTACCATCACATTCGTAACACCAAGGGCATCACGACTTTGTCCACTAAGAAAGAAAATAAAAAAGGACATTCTAATGTGTTTGAATAACAACGCATGTAGGTACCTACCTACATTATTTACATCTTGTAACCTATCTACTGTCGTTTTTAGGGTTCTGTACCCAAAGGATAAAACGGGACCCTATTCCTGGGACTTCGCTGTCCGTCTGTCTGTTTGTCCGTCTGTCACCAGGCTGTATTTCATGAACCGTAGTAACACGGTTGAAATTTTCACAGATGTAGTGTTTCTGTTGCCGCTACAACAACAAATACTAAAAAATAGAATAAAATAAATATTTAAGTGGATGCCCATACTTTCGACGTCTCAGCGATAGTTTAGTTGCCTTTCGGTCCAAGAGATGGCGTCGCGTCGCGTGGCTAATATATGGCTACAATAAAACAATTGTCACAGTGGCCTTTGGGAAAGCGACTACATATTACCTATAGCCGAATTTTTATTTTGGCGTTTTAATACATAATGGTACGGAACCCTTTGTGCGGGAGTCCGACTCGCACTTGGCCAGTTTTTTATAAAGAAATAATATAGGTAGGTATTATGATAAACACGTAGGTAAGTATAATAAATGGTCTGTCGATATGCCGTCCTAAAATACAGTCAACACTAGCAAACAATCGACAAGTGTGATTAATTCATGTTCATTAATGAGGTCGGAGCTTTTTAGCGACGTGAGCCGACCGCCATTGATTTGTGCCCAATTTGCCCGCTGCGGTCGACTGAATATTTGATCACTGTCTGCGTATGTAGGTACTAGGTACCCACGCTCAAATATTAAAAAATAAACCTGGGAAATGACGGGCCACTCATATCACACACGTTTCGGGTGTAAGGGGAAGCTTCCACTCTATCCTAGAGCTCGAGCTCTAGTTACCTTCCTATAGGTAGTGGTTCACTGTCGCCACGAAATGAATCATTAGTCGCTTTGCACGCTGGTGACCATAAATTATGCTCTGTCGGAGATCAGAAAACCTAGGTAGGCATGTAGTTGCCGAATCTAATTCCATTCAAAGTGCGGACCATGGAATGTTTTGAGCAATCAGAACGCTTAAAACATATTCCATTTTCTTTAAAGAGTCGTTTTGAGTGGTGTACCTAATCTTTTACTGAAATGCGCCTCCGCCCCGGCGGTAAAACCAACAGCATTACGATATTGGTAATGTTACAAAACCAATGAAGTTCTTAGGTCGATTTTATGGACAAGCAATCGATTCTTCAGCTTACTTAAGCATCGTTTACAGATAAAATAATTGTTTCAATTGGTACAGGTACAGGAATCCAGGTACCGAAGCTTCATGTGTTTCTCTCACTTTATGTGTTTCTTAAAATTCTCCGTAACTAATAAATTTCAGTTGTTAAAAACTCATTTAATGTTAAGGATTCGGGATACCTACCGACAGTACCCGGCAAGAAATAATGCACATCGGTATTCAGAAAGAGATAATCGGTTAGTTTCGCCTTTGTAGAGCGTTGTCCTTACTACACAGTCCTTAGTCCTTACCGCTGACTTGTCACTTTTATTTCGAATTCAGTAGAAGACGGTCGCGTTCATTCATAAATACTTAATTAAGTATAAAGAGTTGTTAAAACCTCCAATAGGGTGCTTTATTAGCTCTTTTTTTTTCTTTCTGAATACCGATGTGCATTATTTCTTGCCGGGTACTGTACTTCTTTTTCACATTCTCCGAATACCTAATCCTTCACATAGTCGCCAAGAAATTCCTAAAATCAACGTTAGAACGCATGTCAGTGGCCGCGGTAAGTTCGCAGGCATATTGTTGCCGTCAGACGTTGACTATGATGATCATTTTCATCTTCCTACCATCTTTATCTTTAGTACAATTGGCTGCGAATTGTAAGGCGTGCCACAAATACCGATTGACCACGACCACTCTGCCAAGAGTGCAACGACTTAGAAGAAGAACCATCTTTGGGTGGAATGTTGGAGTACGGCTCATCATCCTTCTACAAGTATACTAAAACCCATTAATACCATTAGGCCCACTACTGAGCACGGGTCTCTCGTCATTATTGAGGAGGCCTAGAGCTTACTCCACCACGCTGCTCCAGTGCGGATTGGCGGAGGGGTTAGTGGCCTACTTACCCAGTATCGGAAATTTTAAAGCCGCCCGAAGGCCTTCCAACATGGCTTGACGACTGCTATCTATCGATAACAACCGGGACCGACGGTTTTACACGCCCTCTGAAGCATGGAAGCGCTGAAGAAATTTTGACACTAGCGATCACCCATCCAACTACGGACCGCGGTCGCCAGTTGCTTAACTTTGTCCATCGCTTAGGATCGATGCAAGCCTTATTACATTTTGATTATCACTTGCTTTGACGAAAATAACATCGTAAGGAACCCTACACACCTGCACAATAATTAAAAATTCCATAATGTTCTTCAAAGTTGTGTGAAGTTTATCACTACACGTTTTAAAATCGTGGTCCGCGTTGGGCATTGGTGGCCCACAATGTGGGAGGACATCAATGCCCAACAGTGGGATTCTTATAGATTAGGTACGATGACATTTGAAGTTTCGGTTTTATAAACTATCAATTTCGATGCTGGAAAAACTAAACACAAATGAACCATTTTATTGTAGTGATCAATTTTGTAGCCTGGTTAAGTATCAGATAAGTATGCAATTAAAGTTTCACCTTGTCAATGTTTCCCACAACGCGTTTGATGACGCGTACGGAAGTTCCCACCCATCCCGCAAGATGGCGCCGCCACGTGACCGACACGCGCGCGCGTGTCGCCCGCCCTCTTGCGCTTTTACTGTTTTTATTGAAAACTCTCAAAAATAATGGAAACAATGCCCCTGTTGTCTCACTCTCGAATAAATTACACCCGCGGCTAGGGTTAAAACGCAATTGAACTGATCATTATTAAAACATTAACCAGTTTGGTGAACTCAACCGCGAATCGGACGGAAACAGACCTAGTGTATGAGAAAGACCTCTGTATTGACTTAATTACAAGAATTCATTAAGTACTTATGTAATACTAATATTTATGTTAGAATGTAAATTATTATAAAACTTTGCCATAGGTATACCTACCTATGTATACGTTTTCTGAACAGCAATTGTTTCGAGTGCTTGCACTAAGGCGTACTTTACTATTACCTGAAATAGTGTTACCTAGGTACGTTAAACTGCAGCTAAAACGCTTAACATTTAAACTACCTGTTGGATAAAGAAGAAAGGGTGGAAGTGGAAACTACGTGGTTCGTTCTGTTCCTGCGTATGGCTGTTGAGTTCGCGCTCTCCGTTCTTCAAGGTATCCACCATGTTATGATTTTCTTCTTGTCTAATACCGAAATTTACTCGCACGGCACGTGAACTTCATAATATAATATTTTACTTGATTTATAAAAATTTGCGACGAAATTGAAGGAAACACAATGTAGCTTGACCTGATTTGTCGCTCGCGGTTGTCGCAACTATTATTTCTTCGTCTACCCCCAGGTATAAATAAATCCAATATCAATAAATCAAATATTCCCAATATTTGATGGCGGATAAGGTGCGTTCAGAAATAAAACTATGCTTACCTACCTACCTAAGTATGTGGTTCTGTATGAATACTTTAGAACTTAGACGATAAAGAAAAAACATAAATACGTTAAAACAATTTATTAAAATAGTTCTCATACCACCGTTATTACAACTATTACAAATGGGATTAGGAATTGCAAACAACATAAAAATGAGTATTACAAAATTAATAGCAATAAGTATCATATACACTAAGACCTTGATGTGATAGTGAAAGAAATCAAAGTGATTTTAAACAAAAAAAAGTGTTACTTTGGGCGGATATGAGTTACATAGTAAGGCACCAATTTATTCGATTTTAATAATTTAAGTAGGTGAATTTATGAATATTATATTTTTTATTGATAAATAAGTGAGCCATTTCTAAACAAATTGTTGAAAATATTATTTATGGGACTTTTTAGGTTATATGAACGCTACACTGGGATTCAATTAGACAACAAAAGACAAGAACCCACACACCCAAATCGAGAGTAAAAAGGGTCATCATCAGATAATGAGAATATGTAGGTATTCTCTTTCTCTTTCTTATTTTGATATTTTGGATTGCAGTGCAGTAAAGAATCATATTAAAAACGATATAAGTGTCAGTCATAATTGTAGGAAAAACCTAATCCTGATAAGATTAGGCATCTGAAAAAAATATGACGTGTATGTACGTGTATATGCTAATAAAAAATGAAGATGAAAAACCCTTCATTCAGTTGTTCAACTTCTTAATCTGTTTAGAATATTTCAACAATTTGCTTTTACATAACAAATGAGCGGCAGATTATACAATAAATTAAATACTTATAGATTATGCTAGTGTTAGGAATAACTACTACAATAAGTACTAATCTCGAATTTGGTATAGGTATTACTTAAATTATTATATAAATTAGTAAAATCAGTCTATACTAGTGTGACGTCGGTGGTTAGTGAAAAAGTAATCATTATTTAGGTGAACTATCATTTATTTCCAATTTCAAAAGCATTTTAATCTGTATCTTTACCTTTTCCTCCTTACTCTAAGGTTGTCTGGAAGAAATCGCTCTTTAGCGATAAGACCGCCTATTGTATTTCATTTTGTTAATTTATGCCTTTTTTATTTTTCTCTGTGTGGTTTACAATAAAGAGTATTATTATTATTATTATTTGTATTCATACAACATTATTGATCTTAGTCTAAGTATAAAATTAGGATAACATACTCCTTAAATACGTTAGTTACTGTGTTTTTGCATTATTTTAATACATTTCACTTTACAAGTTGCAATTAAAAAATAAACAGGATTATGTTTACATGATAGTGAAACTTCTGAACAGTAGACTTATTGTAAAAATAATGGAATATGAGTAGATATTGATTGTGAAAACATTAGAAAATAATTATGTAATTGGCATATTCGCATATCTTTGCTGTTTGCTACGACTATATATTCGGCAGCGGTCTAGAACCGCTCGGTGTTGATTTTTTGGTGCGAATCAAAGGATTCCTAGTTAAATAACTTAATCACGTATCGTTATTGTAAACTTTATATTCGGTCGGGTATCATTGCAATATGGCTACTAATGTCGTCTATAACCAATATATAATTTTGACCAAATGTTATATTATAACTACATATGACATATTTTAGTAACATTATCAAGAAGATAATTAAGTTACGTCTTTTTTGCACCAAATGAGCATAATTCACAAGCGAAATATCTAAATCATATATTTAATACAGTAATTTTGATAATCATACATTCTATTAAGAACACGCACAACGTTATTGTTGTGATTATAAACTTAAGAACTAAAACCAAACATTAGTTTTCCATCATAGAAAACCGAAATACCCCTAAAACGGTACAATAAAATAAATAAAACAATAAAATAAAGTACACAAATTGTCATTTTGTTCCTTTGAATGACACAACACACTTTTTGTAATTCTACAAATTAAAAACACATGAAAACCAAATCATGAAACATCAAAACCGGTGAACAAACTTCAAACAACACAATAGAGAGCACAATTAGTGATAACATAAATTCGACTTTGATAAATTAAACTTAAAGATTACTTAATTAGCAACATGGTTATCAGCAAAACG
>DWJQ01001892.1:0-10329 GCA_018248915.1 Hesperia meskei straton | reverse complement strand
CAGACAGACAGACAGACAGACAGACAGACAGACAGACTTTCGCATTTATAATATTAGTATGGAAGTATGGATGTATATTATATTTTATGAATGCGTTGCCCACCAATAAAGAAATAGTAAGAAAAAAGGACTAAGTAAAAATTTATGAACAAACTCGCAAATATGACAATTCAATAAATATAAATTTATATAAACATAAAGACATTCTTAAGCGACAGTGTACGTACATAAAATAACGAGATATTGTACGATCCAGCGAATTCCTATCTTTGGTAAACATGTTTTCGTTTCATGTGTTTCACCGTTATATCGTCGTTTAGATAAAACACTGAAGATTGAAGCGTCTGTATTGTTACTTTTATTCAGGCGACGCCGCGACGTAGTGTATTAGACAAATTAGAATATATATAACATAGCTGATATTTTATTAATCCCTTGCCAAAAAAGAGGGGCGTTGTAGGTACATACCTAATTTTGATTTGCGTGTGTGTCCGTCTGTGGCACCATAACTTCTGAATGACTTCACACGTTTGAGCACGTTTTTTAATCGAAGGTCAGTTTACTTACAGTGATTTAAGATAACTCAAAAACTACTCGTCAGAACTCGTTCCATTAATAAAAATACCGACCAGTACACTTATAAAACTTATGAGAAACCACACAGAAAAAGAAAAAGTCAAATTAAGAACCTTCCTTTTTCAAGGCGTTTAAAAAAAGAACGCAAAAACCCGCAGTAGCCTTTTGGCAATCAATGTTTCAGAGCGGTCCGGACCGGTACCATATGGGGCATCGCAGCCGACGACCTGCGGGTCACTGCCGGCTGCGATGGACCCTGATACCAATGTTGACGTCACCCTGGGTTCTTGGTCCCACCGATGTTCCATAAACCTTGGTCTGTTCAAGGTGCTTACGATAATTTTGGAGGAGCAGCTTAAATGTAAATTATGTACTTTTTACATATTTTTAAAATTTTACCTAATGCCCTCGCTTCGCTTTGGGAAATAAGTTCTTTATTAGCCACATTTGGAAATTATGATTCTTTAATTAAATTGACAACTTTTTTGTTTATGATGTAGTTGAAATAACAAACTCTTTGTTATCGTAATCTTCCCACAGTATATTCATGAAATTCGCACCCAAACTATAGTTCTGCTCTGGGTTTACTTGCTATAAAAGCCCCTTGTTAAACTTTTTCATATATCTTCCATGTCCAGGAATTGCTTTATAGTTATTGATTATTTCCCTGAGACAGATACACAGACACACAGATTCAAAGACACATGAACAGACAGGTCAATATTATAACTTCCTTCTTTTGCATGGAGGATTATAAAATGAGGGATCAAAGCAAAAATATTCTCACCTAAAACAGCGTAAGAGTTATGTTAATCTCAGTCAGAACCAAAACACCGGTGATACGACCACAATGGCCATCGAAACCAGTTTCCCTTTCATACTTTTTTTTTGCCTTAAGGTCGGTCCGGGTCGCGCCAACGACCTCTGTGGGTCGTCTCACGTGCCATTGTACACCATAACGACATACCGACATGTTTCCATAATTATCTTTCATACAGCCGAATAACAAGGAGACGTCTAGACGGAGTGTGCTGTACATAACTTGTTTTACGACCCCTTCAGATATTACTTCAATGAATTTCTTTGGACTATTTGTACTAATAAATAATCGTACAAAGCGCTGATAGTCGAGAGGTTTGGACTTTGGACTCCCGGATAACAGGGCTTGGGTTCGACCTCACCTATATTTTTAACCGATACCAAAAGAAGGAAGAGGCTCTCAATTTCACTAAGTATACTTATTTTTATTATCGCTTGCTTCAATGCAGAAAAACAGTTTAGAGAAAATCTGCATACCGGAGAGGTCTCTATATCTATTCTCAAGGTTGGTATGTCTGTCAATCTGCATTTGGCCAGGATGTTGGACTATGGTTTAAACCCCTCATATTGTGACTTGTGACAGGAAGCCACAAGTGAAACAGTTACGAAGCACAAGATAATAAAGCTCTTACACGCATATAATTATCGAACATGTACAACATTTAACCCATTCGGCGAAGTAAGGAAATGAAAAATGAGTCTTTTACTCAGTGTGGTTAAAGGATTGATTTTATCGTTTTATAGAAACCATTCCAATAATTCGTATGTCGTTTTTATGATAGAAATGTTTTCATGATAGAAATTGAGCAAGTTTCATCAAAACACTTACCATACATTCTATCACCCTTGTATTCGCGGTGAACGGAAATGCTGACATGGACTTTGAAGTGATGTATGTAACCAGAGAGTCAGTTAAGCGTAGAGGAACCTTGGGAAAATACCGAAATTACGAACACGTTACAAGAAACCGTTAAAGTAACGACATGTTTACGTTTAAATATAATGCCATAGTTTCTAGGGACTGAGATTAACTGTTACATCTAAATACCTTCAATTCCAAGCTTATTTACAGCTTTTCAAAAACAAATTTTTACAAAAATCTAACACTAAAATGTTCAAGTATTTTGAATGATCACATTATTTCAAATTAAATTACAGCACCAAGTCTTCAGAAGTACACAAAATGATTTCAAAAGTACCATAAAATTTTTCTGGTTCTGATTATTTTTACATTTCTTTTTTTTTCAATTAAAATACAATACATATGTTCGAATGTCATTTCTACTCCGCACAAGTTCTGCACAGCCTTCTCAAGTTTCGTCCATACGTGAATACAAAACTTGTTCCGCGTTGCGACTCGCGACCTCTTACAAGGCTTCGTTTTACAGGAAAATTTTATGTACAATTATAAAATTCACCTTATTGGTATGAAAGTACAAGTAGCATTAATAAAAGTGCGATATATTTAAATAGTATAACATTCAATCAGGCCCAAAAGTCAAATATAAAAAATATACATCAGGATACTATTTAAAGTGGTAAGTGGTAGACGTATATGTATACCTCAGGTCCTCAGCTTATTTTAAAAAGATTTATTATGTTTTAAGTAGTTTGTTAAATAAGTGATTAGTAAGTAAATAAGTGTTACTTGCCTACATATCTAGTACTACTACTGTTGCGTAGTAGACTAATTCTAACTTAATAAGTATAGGTAATAAACTAATAACGATTGACTTCCGCCAAGTACCACCTGGTTCTATTATCTACAATTATCTAGCTTACTTCATAAAACCTAGAACTAGCTGTCCTACTTAAAGTCATTATGACGTCACATTATTGATGATTGTAGAAACTGCGATAAACTACATCATTTGTAATCACTGAGAATATGACGGGTGTAATATTAAAAAAAACACTGTATTTTAAATTTCGAACAGGAATGATAATTACTTACCGGCATGTGCAAGTTCTAAATTTAAATCAAACAAGTAAAAAGATTAAAAGATAGAATAGTAGTGCAGTACGTTATACGCTTCAATTTATTATACAAAACCGTTAAATCCCGTTGGCTCCAACACTGCAAGTGTTCCAACGTTCCAACGCACGCACGGTCGTTCCAATTGCGAATTCGTATTTCGAACGGTTCAATCACGCGCCATCGATCCAGTGAAAGTGAGAACGCCATCTGTCGTCGCGTGACGTAATGTTGCAAATCGGGCATTGTCCGTTTGTCTCGTCTTTCGAAACTGCTCGGCCATGTTGCCGTACTGCGATTTGGTTAACGATTAGTGATATGATATAATAAACAGGGAGTTTCTGTACTAAGAAAGCTTTTCATAAACACGGAAAGATTTAAATCATGCAATGTGATGACCTTACGGATTTTCAAGCACTTCTTATAGATAGTTTTAGGAAAGACATAACAAGGTGTTTGTGTAATTTGGTTGAATTTCCACAGTAATTTGATCAACCGAATTATAATGATAGTAGAGTGAATGATAATACAGCAGCCAAGCCTTCTAAATAAAACAAGTGTGAATAAAACTAGGCTCAGCTAATATTCGCTTCTCGTTTTATTTCTGACAGTGAGACCCGTACCTAACACCATTATCATCTCTAATCTGGAACTTACGCGCATTGAATTGCCATCGACACTTCAAGTGTCTAATCGGGGTATCGAACCAGGAAGCGAACTTACCTCCTTTTAACTCTTGGCTCGAAGACATTTATTATGCAGAGAGATAAAGAATACATAAGGTTTACAAAGTAAAATAGTCTTAAGTCTTTTTTGAATAGTAAAAATGTGAGGATCGTTGTCTGAACATTGGATTCCGTGCTTCAGAGGGTACGTAAGTTTAGCCCCGTCTTAATTTTGCATTAACATAATTATAGCAGTCGTTATGTCATATCGGAAGTGTACGTTGTGAAAGAAATAAATTATTATAACTAAAAATAAAAACGTACGTCATGGTAATTATTTTAATAACAAGAAAATTATAATTACTAAATATGATAATTCGGGCCAAGACATCAAAATAAAACTTGCTCGTGTCAAACTGGAAGACATAGAGCATAAAACATTCAACAGAGCAAGATAAAATTCGCAAATTAGTTCTTGTATCTACTAAACCAATAGTTTATAATAAGCAGTTCATCAGTACAACAACAAACGCCCTCAAAACTTGCTCAAACTCGGCTAAACAAAAAAAACAACAACAACAATAAAAAATAAAAAACTCATCGACAAAAAAACATTGATACAATAAAATTTCCAACAGAGCTTTTGATTTCGCGTCCTGAAACAGCTACGTACTTTGTATTCCGCGGTGGTGCGACCAACTCGTCAGTCCCCGGCCGGCTAGGACTTTGAACCGGAGGACTGTTCGCTCTCAAAACGCCGCGCAATGAATAATAACAAAATCACAAATGTATTGTAATATTGTTATAATTGTCTCTGTGTACCGTAGATTAAGATAGAAACAGAGCGTCTATATTGTTATTATTTTTCTTGCAGTGTGTCAAGTCAATAATTTAATTTTTTACAAATAAATAACAGACTTCAAAATTGCTAAATAAGTACAGATAACTTAAAAGGAAGCAGTGAGATCTCGCTCAATTTATATGGGACCGGACCACAAGCACTACCTTTCGATTAAAAAGATTAAAATTCCTTCACTATATAGGAGATAGAATGCCAAAATTTATACATATCTAAAAAATCTACTATATTACGACAAATTAGACATGGGGCATGATCACGGCGTGACTGTCGAGGCTGAGCTCAACTTATATCAGACGTTACGGACGGTTAACGGAAGGTTCACACATATCAGTGAAGTCACCGTTCCGTCACAGTTCCGGCAAATCTTTCATACATTCTCAGATTGTCAGCACTGACACTGCACTGACAATGCCGAGAATGTATAAAAGATTTGCCGGAACTGTGACGGAACGGTGACTTCACTGATATGTGTGAATCGAGCGTATGTACTTAACAGACACCAAGGCAGATATGACTTTACGCCTAGTTCCATAACCATTATAAGATACAGAGTCAAGAAACACGTACACTAACGACCTCGTTACTGTTTTATTTGAAAATGAAATTAAAATTTATTAATTCCGTGCTTACGTTAATTTGATTCGATCTTCCCCGTTTACAAACAACACATAAAAACATTTTTTAATACATAGTAATAGATAATAGATTAAGTAATTTATGTGAACCTTGCGAAAATAACGAATTTCAAAACATTGCCGGCTTTTATTCCGACATCAAACGCGACGAACTACTGTACTCGTAAAATACATTGACGCAACCGTCTCGCTTTTTGGATGACACTCACGTAATTACTTGCAAGTGCTGTGAAAATTATGGTAATTGCGTAAATGTATTCCACTCAAAAAGTTTTAAGACCAGTCTCGTAGTAGATGGGTTGGTAGTTAAACAATTTTCATTATATTTTAAGTATTGTAGCTAGGAATTAGACGTAGGCCCCGGCTTTAATTCTCCGTCGCAGTAGATAAATATTTTATTATTTTCGGTTTTTGATTGTTTATGATATTTTTTGTCATAGAAAGTCTTCGATTTCGAGTCAGTAAGTTGGCCTTAATCTACTTACTGTGAG
This sequence comes from Hesperia meskei straton, assembly GCA_018248915.1. Classification (NCBI taxonomy): domain Eukaryota; kingdom Metazoa; phylum Arthropoda; class Insecta; order Lepidoptera; family Hesperiidae; genus Hesperia; species Hesperia meskei. The sequence continues at coordinate 4,306 of DWJQ01001892.1, read as the reverse complement.
GTACCTAATTCCCGTAAAAGTTTTTAAAATAAAAGGTGCTAAAAAGGGTTGTCTGGAAGAGGTCGCTGCTTGGCGATAAGACCTGTCTTTTGTAAAATTTCTTTCCAGTATATCTATGTTGTAATGTCATGTTTGTGTACAATATAGAATATTCGTATCTTCTACAAAATGATAATAATAATATTCAAACTCCACACTTCACTCCATGAACTTCGTTTTCACTGAACGAATTTTGTTTTCAAAACCACGCCAGCGTTTTCAAAACAATCGTCCCTCCCTCCAAACGCAACTGACCCACTCCGTGCAAACAATAGCCCAATGTGATTTCGCGTAACAGTTAAACAAAGAGATGTACATCAACTCGGCTGTCAGCTGAGATATTACGCCACTCCGCCCTATAAACAAGTGTTTGCGGGAAAATTAATATGTAGGTACTTATTTTTGTTGTAAAGCGGTGATATTTCGTATCGCTAACGGAGCTTTCTATTTTAAGGTTTTAGACTGCTGCAAGTAGATAGATACCTTTTACATTTTAAAGTTCGGGGCTGCTACAATGATCTTAAACAACAGTCTAATTCATAAGAAACATTATGCTATTTTATTCTAACATTTCTAACAGGTTCACTAGTAAAAGCAATCTCGTCTAAACACAGTTTGAATGTCGGCACTTAGCCTTAGACGCTTTGCCCACGGAGCAACTATTACAGCAACTGGCAACTAACTGTTTACATACATTTCAATTGGACTGGGCACACACAGCAACTCGAGTTTCGAGTTCCGGCAATCGTCAACAGTTTTCAGTTGCTGTAATCGTTGACTAGGTCAGTTCCTAATTGCCGCAACTAGCAACTGTTAAACATTATTCCAGTTTTTAAAGTTGCAACTGTCAATCGCAAATCAATCAATCAAGTTGCTCACAAATTACTATAAAATTGCGGCAACCGTAAACGTTGTAGCAACTACCAACTTTTTGCAAGAAAATTTTAAAAACTGGATAGTTGCCTCAACTTGAGTTGCTCCGTGGGTAAAGCCGCCTTAGGTATACCTAAACGAAGGGTCGGTTACTAATGTATAAAAACAAACAAACTTCAGCATTACACCACCGAGTCCATTTGGTAAAACAATGTGCGTAATATTACGCCGCGCCGACCTAGAAACAGCGAGGACTGTTTTAAAACGGAAAATATACAATACATTCGCGTCCCGGGTCAGGATTCACAGCTTTGAGGTCGGATTGTATTTTACCTATTGTATACGAAACCTAGATTATAAACAATACCTGTTGTTAATTAGACTTATGAAGGAGGTATCGTATCGCAATATTATTTTGTTAACTTTTTAATTTTAAACAATAGTTTGTGAGTTGAGCGCTTAAAATGCTCCTTTCATATCTCACTATTCAAGTATCTTGAATTATTATATTCAAAAACTCATTTCAAAAGAAGTGAATAATATTAAGACGTTAAGACAGAATGGTATGTTAGTGATAAAGTCCTGTTACTTGATGTTAGTAATAGACCATTATTTTTTTTAAACTCAGCTGTTTAGCAGGTTGTTTAAAGGGCAGGGGAAGTGATTTTGTTCTCAAATGGATGGCGCCCTCTACATCTTTGTTTAATGAGTTAAGGCTAAAAGCCAATTTAGAGCACTGATTTGAAGAGGCTTGACTCGACTTAAATCAACCACTCCACACCAAATCGGGAGTTAGTGGATAATCTAAGTGTCAAGTTGCTATTTGCCCAAAGACGACCGAAGATACTCCATAGAACCTTCAGTGCAAACTGGAGAATGAAGAAAATTGTTGGTCTAAGGGAAATATAAATATAGCTTATATTATAGCCTCAGAGCAACTTGTTGAGCATATAGCCTCAAGGCTGTATAAATTAAATTGTACTTATTTTTTAATAACAAAACAAAAGCAATTACTCTGCGTGTTTATGTCAAAATGCCAAACAAGTGGCCGGTACATTTAGTAAGTGAAAGGCACGCCACAATACAAAAAGTGACATTAAAATCCTATTAAAACCTGTACCAATTTGGATTGCGATCGTAAAGGATAAGCATTCATTAATATGTATCATAAAGCTGGTCGGACGATACGTCATGAACAGTTAGTGTTAACTTTGTAGGTGTTTGGAAAACCACCGTACTCATGTATGATAAAATAATTACTGTTATTACTTTGTAATACCTTAACTATCAGTAAAATTTCGTTTCGCTTGAAACTATATTATATAAACAAGATATTAAGCCTTGTAAGTAAAAAAGCTAGATTTTAAGCACGATGTCATATCGACAAAATATCGCACACTACGTAGGCGGACGTAAATGTATGAAAATTCATATCTATACATTGACTATATAAAAAGCGACCTCTAACCTACAAACGATGTGGGAGTTGTGACGTAACGAGATGCAATGTGTTGCACAATGCACAGTTAGCAACAAAACAAAACAAAACAGATGACGCTTAAATTTATATTCACCTAGTAAAAAGTTTTGAAGTAACTTTTTTGAAGAAGTAACAACTCTTCCAATAAAACGTCCATCTTTTAACCAATAGGTACTAAACCAACAAGATACAGATAGGTACGTCCCACGAAGGCTGTAACCCAAAAAATTGATATTTAAACCGAACGACTCAAACGTCGCAGAATAATCGAAACTCGTTATGATTCGATGAAAACTGTACGCAAATTGCAAACGGTTTTCTTAAAAGCCCCAAACTGAAGACCGGCCGTAACTGGCTACATAAAGTTTCCCTACATAAACACCTTGGGGCTCCGAGTGAATATCCGATGAGGCTGCGAAAGGTCGTAAGTGGTAATGGCTGACGAGATCGTGGGCAGCAAGGGTCGTTTGTGTTGGCCTTTATTACGAAATCTCATCAATATAGATAAAACAAGCGATATGGACGACTATTAGTAATAGTTTACTACTGATAGTCTGCACTTTCCAAGTTTCTAATAAAATTTCGCGATTATGTACGAAAGAAAAGAATTTCATTAGTATGAAATCACGCACTTATAAACATCTATCTATTTAAAGAATGGAATGTAATTTAAAATTGTGGCTAACTTCAAAAAGTTTGTGATAGCACGATTTGACACGTCATGACATTTTTTTTAGATTTGGAATTTCATCGACCTGCGTAAATGCTTGTCGATCTGTGTAAAATTCTGAAGCGAAACCTCCCTTTGCCCTGCGAGCCAACTCTGCTAATTTATAAAAACTTCAATTGCATCGTGTTTTAATAGTTTGACACATTGTTGACATGTGTTCCATACAAAACATGGCAAACTATTCCAACACGATGTAACTGAAACTAAGTACATACATATTATTTAATATTATAAAGCGAAAGAATTTATTTGTTTGAACGCAATAATTTCAGGAACTGCTCTTTGGAATTGTAAAATTCTTTTTGTTTTGAATAGTCCGTTTATTGAGGAAGGCTATAGGCTATTATAAGATCGCGCTACGACCAAAAGCAACAAGTCAAGCGAAGCGAGGGAGTTTACTTAATAAAATGTGTTGCAGGACGACATCTGAGAGTCTACTAGTAATTTTTAAATCAGCAGACTTCAACCTTTTGACGATCCCAGTACAAAAAACCACAAATATATTAAAACCAGTACACCAACCAACAAGTATTAGTGTACAGCGGTCGGTGTATCCAAACAAATATCGGAAAGGTAAACAGAAATGATAACTATTCACGGCAACCCGGCCACGTGACGGTTTGCGGTACAACTGGCTTTCACCGGCTTACTCCGCTCCGACGATTTTCCATATATCCTACAATATCGATGCTTAGATTATATGAAAATTATTTTTCACACTTTATCTTTGTGTAGATATGGTTTGTAGTTATTTTGTCTCTGTGTGTCACTGAACTCCAAATCAGTGAAAGCAATTTTGTAAAAAAAACATATTTTGAGTACCAACTGTGGATGTTTACATTCGCATTTGTAACCAGTAGGTAGATTGTCATGTCACGTCATAACTCTGTTGTCATGAATTAGTTACCTACTAAGAGTTGTAGAGTTGTTGAATTAAAGACATCCGAGTGCTATCAAATAAAAAATTATGAAGTTGATGAGATGAGATTTAAAAGAATATTCTAAACCTTCTTGGTATTATCATGTCATTGGAGTTGTTGTCATTTTCACAATTGTTTCACGATTGTTGTACAATTGTTTCCGACACAGCAATTTGTGTTTCATTCCTTGATCTTCAAAACATAGATGAAAGTTATTACTATTTATTGCTTGACCAGAAAAATAGAAAACCTGTCATGAGGGCG
>DWJQ01001891.1:0-10331 GCA_018248915.1 Hesperia meskei straton | reverse complement strand
GAAAATTCGACCGCACTGGTAAGACAACAATGAATTCTCATTACTAGAACTACCCGAATCCCATCAAGTTTTATAATAGCTTTATAGGCGCGGATTACGAGATAACTCCATTAGTTGATAGTTGTATTCAAATTGCACTGCCAGTCATGATTAAAGTTCGCTGCTGGATTTCCATTAGCACAAAGCTACGCGTCACGCGTATTCATGCATAGTAATATTTGGTCCCATTAGCTAATGGCCGTGTGATGCTGGAGCTAATTGGGCTATATGTTCATCAGCAAAGCGAAGGGGTGCGATACCGTGAAGCCGTGACAAACGTGTCAAATCCAATTTCAACATATTTTCATGTGTACCAAATGTACACGTAGTTTTTGCAACGATTTTTTTTCACAAATAGCAAACGGCGGAAGAAACTCAACTACGTCTAATAACGATAACTTTATAAATTGCAGAAAATGTTACGAACTTGAGCGAATAAGCTTGCTTGCGTCGCCAATTTTATTGCGAAAACTAACTTTGGAAAAAGATAAAATAAGATTGAAAATATGAGCATGAGAAAACCAAACAGTACAAGCTCAAAAAATAGAGATCGGTTTCCTATGAATAAATAAATGCTCAAAAAATCACCATCTATGCGTCATTACCATACACACATTATTTGTCAGCTAAACAAAGACCGGAGGTAGGTCAAATATGTGCATAATAAAGTCTGTTCAGATTTTAGAATTAATCGGTTAAAAACTTTGTGAGTAGCGCGTTTGAATCTCAAAACGTCGATCAGAGGAAAACCCAAGTATCGATCAATGGGGCGGAATTTTTAATTTGCTGAACTTTTATATTACTGAATGCCCATATTCACCGCGTCAAAGCTGACAACTGAAATTGGTTTTTAGGGTTTTTCAGCTCTGACAGATCCAAGCACCACACGAGAAGCAGTCACGGCGCTTCGCGATACATCCATTCTAATATTATAAATGTGAAAGTCTGTCTGTCTGTCTGTCTGTGACGTTTTCACGGCTAAATCACCACCGGTCCGATTTGGATGAAATTCGGAATGAAAAAAGTTGAAGACCCAGAGTCATATTTTGGCTACTTTTTTTTAAAAGGTTTGAAGTAGAGGATGAAGGTTTGTATGAAAAATCTACACCGCGTGAACGATTTAGATGAATTTCCCCCACTTTCCCGGATCGCGATATAAACGAATTCCATGCGGGCGAAGCCGCGGGCAAAAGCTAGTCCTTTTTATACAGTAGATCATACGATTCTTCCGTGACACTGCAAAGTCTGCAGATCCTACCGAGTCGCGTGCGCGGTCGATTCTCATACTCATTAATTTCAGTTAGGGCTGCGTCACTCTCTCTGGCGGAGCTAACCGCGCCGTCTACTTCACTTTATTTGCGTACGAGGAAAATACACATTCCCTTCGCTATTTGCAAAGATTCGGGGAGTACAGCGGGAGGTCGTATAAATGTTACAATGCAAGAAGCTACTTTATCATGCCACTCAAAATACTAGTCGTTTGTTTTTTTCCTTTGTTAAGGACTACTAAAAGGGACAAGCATGCAAAAAAGTGTATCATTTGATATTTATAATAAGTTATGTAAAGTATATAGTAACAAAAAACAGTAAAACTTAGTTTTTTATACACAAGCGTAAATAGAATTATGGGATATCATAATAATGCTTTACATGCAATTCGAAGCACAAAAGAGCTCAGAAAATCTATCCAGTAGCGGTCATTCAATCAATTAACGAATCTGGTAATATACACACTCACGCTGCTAAACATCGCGAGGATTACAAAGAAAAATTACAAGATCCATAAAGTGAAAGAACATAAATTAAACGTCCCCTTGGTCGAATAATACGCCAAGTAGCCAAATCTAAAGCGGCAAGACTTCCATAAATGTTATTTTACGTGCACAACAATCCAGTTCCGAGGCTATAAAAATAAAAAGGCATCGAACAAGCCTCGCGTAATTGGTGTTTTTCAGGTGCTTACGATTCGGGGAAAAAAAATGGCTAAACAGATTTAATCCGTTGTATAACGGCGGTGAAAAAGCGTCTGCGGGGTGGGAAAAATACACCCGGATATTAAAACTACCAATCTTATGAACAGAAAACAAGCATGCAATTGATTTCTTTGAATCGCACATAACATAATATCGAAAATCTTAAAACATCGTGCTAAATAAAATTTTTGAGCTCTGTGATTGGAGGCATGATTTATAGGTTCCCTCAAGGGATGTGTACCTTATGAAATAAAACACAAACGTATTGCGTGTCGTCATAAAACCTGCTATTTACCAGGCACCGTTATTACATTGTTAACATTTCACGATAGAATTGTAGATTCTATCCATTCTAGCCTAGTAGTAGACCAGGGTGTCGTATTAAGGCTCAAGCCCGGTTGGCTAGCTGCCACCCACTTGCCTTAATCAGTCGCCAGCATTTACCTTTTTTCCTTTTTCTTTACCAGTGATGCACGATGATGTTTTTGGTGTTACTGATGTCCTTGGACGAAGAAGACTCAGCACCATCAGATAGTTAGTCTTTTTGCTTATCGGCGGTACATATAAAAGCCTGCTTGCTAAGAAATACACAGTTTAAAACTGTGCACGAGTACAGCCGTTCATTTTATAGCGAGTCAGTCAGCGAACTAACTGTAACAGGTAAGCTAGTTATAGTTAACTATAGTAGCTAGCTATAGTTAACGTGTAAATATTAAAAACCAAAACTGCATTGCTGTAGATGCTGCATCTAATCTAATTGCACCCACGCTGCCACATTAGCTTAATTAGCATTCTAAGCACAATCCTACAGCACAAAAGGAGTAAAAGGACACAAAAGGAAACAACGCCCCACTTCGCCGGGCCAAAGAGCGCGTGAATTATTCCGAAGGGGTGGCACGTTCATCTTTCCCCTTCGCATTAGGGTGTGCTGCAACTACTTATAATTAGCATACGTGCTGTGGAATGCAATGCGAAGGTGTCTCCTGTCTGCTATAATTTAGGAACGAGGTCACAAATAGGTAACCAACAAACGTCCTTAATTTTGAACAAAAGTCAAATTGAAATGATATTTAAGACTGTCATCGGCAAGAATTTTAGGAAATCTGAATGCTTTAGGTGGTGGAGTTCATATGAAGTCTCTTTAAATCTTGCTAACTACGTGCTACCAAATCCACAATCTCCTACATCACAACATCATTTAAATGTTACCACTGTCTCGAAGTGCTCCAATCCCTCACGCTTCTATCACACGTGCACATCTTTTCAAAGTTTTTATCTAAACATTCTGTTCAAGCCTACTTATATTCATGCCAATTGAACATCATCGCCAAAGTGCTTCCCTAGCGAATTTTCCATTAGGTATTTGAGATCACCCCGGTTCGGAGGCAAAAGTTGTTCGCGGATGTTGACGGGCGCGGCGTGATATGGGTTAAGAGAGAAAAACTTCGTCCTAATTTGAATCAAGGGCGGGCGGATTTCACGCCGAAACGAAAGTACACGGATATTACATTAGTAATGTCAGTTTGATGTATGTGTTTAGCTGTGCTGTCTAGAATATCAAGTGAAGAATATAATATGAAAGAAATATTGGTGAGTTTCGATTCACGTCAAGACGTTTACTCGTCAAATAGTGGAGATTCCAGCACTGGAATGGTTACGCAAACCCTTGTCCTTGTTGATGCCCATAGACCTTAGACCCAAATTTAAAGCCTTCACAAGGCCTAGGGCCTAGCTCAAACAGGGCTCTACTCGGCTAAAATATGAATGATTTACAGTGGTAAATATAGGTGATATATACCGCCTACGATCAAACCCATGACTGATCTAGTGTTCGAATAATAAAATTTCAAACAACTGTTCTCGATGTTTTGAATTGTGGAACGTGATACATTACAGCTTACCAAATTTCCAACCGTACGGTGGGTTTTAGGCCAGTCACATACTATCAGTTCCTATAACAGCAGACAGTGTGGTCGCTGTTACCATCGTATAAATGTTGTAAAACGGATAAAATTGTATTCGTCAGTTATAGTATTTTACTTTACTACTTATCGACGTAATCACTTCTTATTACTAACGGCTCAAGAGTTACTATTTCTTGCTTTGTGAGTTATACACACTAATTCGATCTGTGAATTCCATAATGTTTCCATCCCATTCTAGTGATTTCTCGATTTATAATGCTCCGATTGTTATTCTTTAAAATATAGTCATTTTGTTGACGACATCACAAGCACATAAGCTAAATGCTGTCTGCAAAGCATGGGAGTCCGATTTCCGTTCCTTTGGTTCCTTCCTTGGGTTAGAAATATAACAGTTTATTGCTCCTTTGTATTTTTAATTCAACTGAAATCGTGTAACCAGCCTTAAAAGGTGAGTTTGGCAACTGTTTTCAAATTCCAGTTCGCGTGGCAACAAAAAATAATTCGCTCGCATAAAAACAATTTGGTATTCATAAGCCAACCTGACGGATGATGGATGCTTTTGTATTGTTTTGCTGTTTATTACTTAGTCGCCCAAATCAAATAATTTGACTGGGCTTGATTTTACTTTATTTTCTATAAATGAAAAAAATAACATTTATTTCTCAAAAGACATCGGGCTAGTATTCATACTCAAATTATCTTGAACATAAACAGAATAAACTTTAACAAACTTCTGAATAGTATTTTTGAGTTTATCTACTTTCTTTCTACGTCTAATATATTTGTTGGAATGCTCTAAGCAACGACAGGAATAGGATAACTTAATAAACAGGTAAAACGCTACAAAAATAATTATAGAAAAACATATTTCAATCTGACGTAGAATTAAGATACTTAAACCATTTTCTAACATGTTCGAATCGGACGTAAAAAATCCTTAATCTATATGAAAATGATAATTTTAAGGGAAAGGATGACAACAGTAACCTTGTTCCGAAAAATCCTGGAACACAAGTTACTTTTCTTCGAACTACGTTCCACCACGAAGGTTGCCAAAGTCGAGGCGGCGCGTGGATTCCTCTCGCGCTTGGCAACGGAAATAAAACAAAACCTTACTCTGGCCTGCGAGATCTTGCACCTGCCAAAGTTGGAAGTGCAGGATTTACTCGAGTGGAAGAAAATCGACTTCGGGACACTTCGAGAGCTCCACAGAATAAACTGCACTCGTACAACGCACTGACCTCTCCACCAATTCCTTGTAAAACTCTGGGAGCTTTTAATGTCGTGTGAGATTTGTGGAGTGCGCGTGTTACTCTGGATAGGTCAGCTCGAGTTTCTTTAAGTGCTATTTATGGACCTTTATCTTAGTTGGCACAGGCCCGACTGAATAGCCCTGGTCTGGGTATATTTTACAAAATAAAATTTAAAAAAATCGCATTGCAGGCAACGAACGAATCTTACTTTCACCAATAGATAATCTAAAAGAACCAGCTGATCAGTTAGTAAAAAAGACAAAAAACTATAATTCAGATGGAATGAAGAAAACGAAGAAAATGAGGAAATAATAATAAAAAAAAGTCGAAAGGACACGTCGGTGGCTCAAAATTATGCATTTACCATATTATAATAGCTTTATTCATATTGGGCGTTATCGTCGACATCCAAAACACCGATACGGAATAAATCTGATTGTAAAGGAAACCCTGAAACAGAAACACGCCACGTCGGGTTCGATGAGGTCTGAAGTACCGACCTGCGTGTATCCCTGGGGACCAGAGATTGGGTACGATAGCCAAATTGAAGATAAAATCTGATTATTCTCAAATCAAACGTCTCTTATATAAATGGTATTGAATTACGAAGGTAGAACAAATTTGGTATAATTTGATAAAGTTTATAACAATTTATTAACTTCAACTTGTGCATGTAACGTATCTCTAGAAGCTACTGGGCTTAGGTACAGTGCGAAATGAGTTATCTTGGATTTTTTAATAATCTTCACAGTTTTGATAGGTACTTCTTTGGAACACTATTTTACTTGGTGCTTTTAGTAATGTGTGATTGTACTAATTATTTTTACTGTCGAAATATTATTTCTTACATTTAGGATTATTATATATAATTTATTAGTTATCCATAGAAATCTATGTAAGAAGCCTACAGAAATCAAACGAACAACAACGAGCTAATAACACATTTAAATGTCACAAAACGGACAAGTAACAAATACAGTCACAGTAAACACAGGGACAATTAGTTCAGAAACTGCTACTGTGGCCTAAGTACTCGCTATTAGTTTAGTAGCCAAGTCTATTTGGTTTGAAGGCCAACGGTAGAGGCTAAAGATATCGGGCTGGTTGTATTATTCATGGCCGGCGCCGCCCACACGTTCACCGCACGCTTCTATTTGGCCCAGGAGACCGTTCCGCTCCAAATAAACTCGGACCGAACACCTAGAGTCCTTGAGCTCAACTGAAGGTTAGCTTACCTCGTATATTACCTCGCCTATCGAATTGGGTAAGGTCTTTTGAAACGCCAACCACTTATCCATAAGGCACTTCTCACACAACGCTATTTACGGGCTACGCGACTGCAACGCAATCCAAAATTTGTATGTATCTGACACTTTTCACTGATAGGAGACGCATCGATGCGACTCCTGTCAGTGTCAGATTGCGTTGCAGTCGCGTAGCCCGTAAATAGCGGTGTGTGAGAAGTGCCTAAATCTAAGACGATCTTTTTGTACACCGTCAAGAAATTTGCAGATTCTAAACTACACATAAATATATCCAAAATCGCAAGGACCCATCTTATAAATTAAATCATATTTTGTGAAAGTCATCCCCAATCTGGTTCTGAGAGAAGACCCGAACTCATTAACAAAGATTTTAATTGGTCGTGTAGATGGATTAAAAGTTGCTGAACTTTAAACTAACTAGATGATTCAGAACGACTAAATTTTATTCAATCTTACACCACTACAAGTAAACCTTTTTTAACACGATAATAAAAGTATCACAAATTCTCCGTCTCGGACACCATGAATTTAAAATTCAGCTATACAAAGTCTGTTATGGTTATGAACTGAACAAGACGTTTAAACACTGACAAGTCGACCGCAGAAATGTTCTAATTTACTCACACAATGGCAGGCCCAGGACGTATAACATTGAAGGCTATAAGTATTTCCTTTCAGGTTCCTTTAAGCCTTGTTCTGTCCCTTGAATTTTTAAACGCCGTCTGCAGCGTGAATAGCAATAATTCAACGAGGAAAGCCGCTCTCAGTTTGGGAGCCGGGGGCTTATCGTCAATGCCACCAGCCACTACAACAGAGGTCTAGATTACTGAAACATGAATCGACTAAAACAAGTATGTACGATATTATTCACATTTGTGTGCACTTCAAAGTAATTATTTCAGTTACCTACTAGTTTTTACAGAACCCTAAACACAAGCTACATAAAAAATTGTAGCTTCGTAGTAATTTTCTACGTTCTCAAAGACGTTCCTAAAACTCAAGCACCATTTAGCAAGCGGCGTCTCTCTCTGGCGTCATTGTTTTAGTTACGACTTGGTACTTTGCATTTAGGACATTCCAAATTGCAGTGGTTAGGTTTCCCACAGCCGCGGCAAAGGGAAGACGCAAACAGCTCGCTATTAATTTGCTAAAGCGCTCCACAAACCATTCTATGTCGGCTTTAGCGTGGTCAAAGCAAGGAAAAGGTAACTATAATTTGTCCAAAATCAGTTTCTTATTCTATCTCAAAGCTGGAAAAGATTTCTTCCCTTACCTCGTGTTCCGTTACTTATTTCATTTTATTGTGTTCTATTCAAGCTGAGAAAGAGAAAATTAAATGACTATATTAAGCTCTAAGTGCCTTTAGCAAAACGCCACGTGATAAATGTGATGTAATACTGGAAGCTAGATAATTCGGAGTAAGCGACATTCCTGTTTGAGTGTAAAGAGGCTCCATCCATCTCGAGTCAACCTTCCCCTGCAGGGTAGTAATGAATAATGCACAAAAATTACGAGAGGTACCTCCTGTTGCGACGACAATGTGTTTTATACCAGGAATTTTAGTGTCGACGGAATAGCGTGGTGGTGGTTTATTACACCTTCCTGTCGCAAGTGGCTTTTCTTCATTGTGATATGTTTCATACGTAATACTTTTGGTATTACTGCTGGTAATCCCTGATTAATCCACTCACCATCAGGTGAGTCTTCGCCCATTATCCAACTACTTGCAAGAAATCAATTTGAAATTGTTTATCATTTTATCTACATTTTCACCGTTGGGGTTAGACTTTTAATTCATCCGCTCCACCTCGTAGAACAGTCCTCCACCATCTATCGTGAGTCGCGCACTAGATCGAAACCACTTACGAGCGACGTGGGTTGTGAGCTCGTAACACAACTGAGTAGCGAAGTTGAAATTAAATAACTCATTGCAGATTGAATCAACGAATACACCGCGCAAGCAACTCCCAACTCAATAGTTGCGGAGCGCAGACCGCCGGCCCCAGCCAGTTTAATTAAAGTACGGACAGAGCGCGCTGCAGTCGATTAACGATTCGAGGATTTTCAGTTACCTGTTTATAAATTAATTATAAGGTGTAATAACAATTAAGTAGTCGATGCTAGATACAATATTACATTCCGAAGAAGTAAAAACAATGTTTTCAGCATCAAACGTTTAGTTTCGAATTCCTGATTCATGTGGAAAAATATATTGTGCGTATCGCATATACCGATAGTTTCTAGTTTCATTAGTTCTCGTATTTCCTGGAAGCACTTTGTGCCAACGTCAATACAAATATTTGCCTACGTGTATCAAACACGGCTAATACATACTCAAGCGATACTAGCTTACAGTCAGAGTAAAGTAATTTCTTTAAAAAAAGGTAAATTACTACTAAGCAAATTTAAAAGCTTAAAAAGTAAACTCTTACTAAGTTACGTTATGTTTACTGTCTCCATTAAGGTACTGTGAAATATTACATTTTCTTATGAAATATTAAAAGCTTATCTCCGTTGAATTCCAAATATAAGTAAAACAAATAGAATGAAAACATAAACTGTAGCAATAAAAGCAAGCAGAAACGTATAAAGTCACGATAGTACAAGAAATAAAAATAGAAATGGATGTTAAAGGAGAAAGGGTACTGGAAAGAACCGCACATGTTCTAGTTGTAACAAGTTTAGATTAAGAATTTAATAAAGAGATTTTCCTGAAGCCGTTCGTGTTGTTTCCTTTTGTTGGTGAGAAATACTATACAATTTCAGGACAAATTGCTCGTAAAGCATTTCGTTCTAGTAATGTCACCTGATCTTACGCCGCCGCCGTGGTAACTGATTTAATGGAATTACTTTGATCATCTAGGTAAAATAGAACCAGATAATCAAGTAGCAAGAGATTAGAATGTAATGTAATGTTCCGTAACATTGGTTGGCTTGGCAAACCATTATACAGAATTTTAACGTTAATAAAGTAACATTAACTTGCAACTAAAGGTTTATTACTTTCCTTAGAAAATATTTCTATATTTTATTACGGCGGTCGTCAGTACTCCGCCACAGAGTAGAATTATGGATATTTATTAACTTCGTATGAATACACATGTATATCTATTTTCGAAATCAATATATTTTATAACATAGAAAAATTGAAGACTTGCATTATATTAGAATATTTTAAAAGTAGGTACATAAGTTAACGTATAAAATGTGTGTAATCCTAGAATATATAACTCCCTCTTATCACAGTCTTATCATATGAACACAGTTCAATTGCAAAAGTTCTAAACCCGCTGCAAGTTAGTATATCTTACATCATAGCCATAGCATAGCCCCAAATCCAAAACTACTTCGGATTCTGTTCTAGTTGCTAAGTCGAACTTATAAATAAAAGTCGAAAACTTTGGAACCGAAACAGTTCATGTATTCTCTAGGCAGCCATACATTCCAGTTATGATTTATCCGGCTTGTTCACAAATTGTGGACGGCGCGCATTGGCTTGGCGACGTTTGCGATCCCTTGCGGCTTGGCCGTCGCCCGTGACTTCGCCAATAACTATGCGACGGTAGAAAACTTTTTCTTATTGTACAGGTATATTAGCACAATAAAACGTACTCACAACTGTCCGCAATCTTTCGACTGTAATACAAAAGTTTCTTTAGTTCCGAGAAAATACTAAAATACACTGAAGTTTAGGCTTAAATTAAAATATATTGAATAATTACCTTTGTTCTACAGTTCCGAGAATATACTAAAGTACACTGAAGTTTGAACTGAAATTAAAATATATTGATAAACTAGAAAATCCGCCCTCGCTTCGCTTCGGGAAACCAGTCCCTCCAAAAATCTCTATAAATTTTAACAAATTATGTTATTCCG
>DWJQ01001890.1:0-10331 GCA_018248915.1 Hesperia meskei straton | reverse complement strand
CGTGGAACGAATTTCGAGATTGTTCCTTGCAAGCGACTTTCGCCCGTATGACTGTTGCCGTAATGGTCGAAGCGTCGCGCGCGTAGTTTCGAGAGAGCCGCGCTCCTTTGTTTCTATTGTTGCGCGACATGTTTATGGCCCACTTACTTTACTAATATTATGGTCATATTAGTATGAATCAAACAGCATGATAAGCATAAAAGAAGGTGTAGTTCTGTTCTGTCATAAACTTCTGTACCTAGTCGTTTGAATATCCTTACATACAATAATTTCAAACGAATTCTCGAAGTTACACAATGGGGTGAGCAGTCTACCGTGTCGCCAAATTTTTATATTTTGAGCGCAAACACATGTCATTATTCTTCATGTAGGGTACGCTACATATTTTCTTTTATTGCAGGTGTGAAGTTTTAACGAGTTTATTAGTCTACTTAGTTGGATTTGGTTGTAGTCACACCTGCTTGTTTATACTATGACTAATTATAGTATGTTATAATTAGTCATTATATTTTTATAATTCAATGCACATGTATAAATAGCCTATACTTAATGTAATGTGTCTAATGTAGCATTTTTTAATATTCACTAAAATTTGTATGTCGTTGTTCAGACTTCATCCAAAGTAGAATATTGTGTTGCCTGCAGTTTGAGCCGGATGGAAGTTAATATAGCTGATTTTCAATAAATAATTAAATTTACATCTCTTTGTTAACTCCTTTACCAATCTCTATAGAGAAACAGATGTTCCCGACCAATTTTGTCATATTGTCCGATTTAGTAACGAAGAAGTTTTCAAAATCTCAACCCCTATTTAACCCCTTTAAGAATAGAATATGACAAAATTCTTTCTTCTGACTATGAAATGCCTTCCTGACCAATTTGTTCTTTTTAAGTCAAGTTGTTTTCAATATTTCGTGATGAGTGTGTGACCGTTCACTTTTATATTAAGATTTCCTATTGTCGGTTTAAAAATAACATTAATCTATACAATTTGTCACACTTTCGTGTCTTTATTGAACGAAAAAGGACGGAGAACAACAAATAAAAAAAGGCTGCTGAGTGATTGACGGAGATGAAAAACAAACCACAACAAAGGGTCCTTGTTTGTCAAGCAACATCAAAAGCAGATTTAAAGCTGAATAGTGTCAAGAAAAACGAAAAAGGCGAAAATCTCATTACCATGCCGAAGTTAACGGCTCACTCGGAATTAGTTGGGGTAATAATGACGGAATAGTGGGGGCTTTATGGGTTCCAATTTCCAATGGAGAAGACTGGATGAGTAATTACAAAAGAGCGACTTTTACTACTTAGTGGCAGCAGCGACAATAATGAAAATTAACTTTTATTTAACCCATTTTAATGTTTGTTGTATTGCAAGTGTCTTTATATAAATTACATAATCATAAGTGTTCCTGTTCAGTTTTAAAAGCTTTATATTTAGTTGCAGGTAGTTAACTGCGAAGCTGAAACATACCTATACCTAGTCTAAAATGAAATCCTACTCCTGAATGAGACTGAATGTGTTTTAATATGGAAATATTGGCGATAAATATTACTGGTTTTGCATCTCCTATCACTTAATCACTTGCGCATAGATTCCCTCTATTTTACCGTGGCGTCGTACTTGTACAGTGTTCTAACCATAGATGTAGCATACACTGACGTGTTCTAACGCATCCGAGTCCGAGAGGCGGAACTCAAGTAATAGGCACATTCCGACCGCCTGGCGCTGGCTGCCTGTAGATGCCGCGTTTGATGTACTTAGAACCTCTGAATGGTTTAAGAAACCATTAACGTGCCTAACCATAACGCTCTGGCCAGATCTGCTTACAAAATCCTCACCTTATTCATTCGAGTTACAGTTTAAAATTCTACGACAAATTTTGACGTATTCTACTGTTTCATTGGAATGAAAGTCGGCAATTGGGACATTTTTGTGTCTCAAAGCAACCGCATGCGGTTGGTGGAACTTTTTGGCGAATTAGTTTTTACAATCATTACATTAACATTTTAAATGTTTTTATTTTATTTTCATAACTGTAATATGTCGTGTGTAATGTGTCTTGAATAAAAAAAGAGTGTATACTTAATTAAAAAACAACTTGGCAAACGCCTAAACAAGAATAATATTAAATACTTACTTATAAACAGCATTGTAACATTCATAACAGAAAAGCTAAACGAAGATAACGTTAGAAATCCATGGTTCAGTAAAGACGACTTAAGTCATAGCAACTGACGTTAGAAAGGGCAAAGGCATGCATAGTTGTGGATTGGCGAGCGAGTCGAGCGCGCTGAACAGTTACTTAGCAGCTTGTGATCTACTTGCAGTTCACTTACTACTATAAGCTTCCATCAATACTTTGCACAAATATAGCTGTAAAATCTATCAATATTATTTTAAGGTCACACTAACATGGTGCGATTATGAACTTTAAAATCACGAGATTCATTAGCTAAGAAATATAACTCTAGATCGGGTTATAAAGAACAATATAATGCTTATGAAATTTTAGTCCCTATTATTCAAAATTGTATGTGTAGTTCGAATAAAAAGCGGAGGTATGGTATTATAGACCCCAAAACAATAGAGGTTGAAGTATTGTATGCAACAAGGGTCTCCTTATATGTGCATAGAATAAAAGCAATGTAGCGATAAAATAAAATAAAAATTAGGAATGGAAAAAACTTTTTTACATGTTTTTATGTCCCTTCGATATTTTAACTGATTAAATACATTAATTCCATATAAATATTTACATTTGGTCATTATTATTTTACACTATAAAAATCTTGTAAGTGAATTAGCCAATTTTTCTAAGAATTTTTTTTCTACTGACACACGACAAGTAACGCGCTTGTTAAAGAAGCAGTTTTTACTTTGTCTTACCTTACCTGTACCTGCATAACCTCAATCAAGTGGATACACAACGTAAGTAAGTCGCGTAATGCATGTAACTCGGCAATCGTAACATTATAAATAGAAACAATAAAAAGTGAAGACTGTCTTTTTTCTATAATAATAATTGTCATCGAATCAATTTATTCGATGAATAATGATTAAATCTTACAAAAAACAGTTAAAATAGGTAGTCACTACTCTCGTAAGTCCAGAATATCTTGACTGGTTAATGTGAAACAAGATAACGATGAGAAAATACGATTTCATATAGAGACAGTGGCCCAATTCAAATGACCGTTACAGTGATTACAAAAGTGAAATGACTTAATATTAAAACCATGAACTCATTAACAAATATTTTGAACTAAGATAGTTAAACGCTTTGTTTGTAAGTATCCGGCCTAAACATCCTTCAAACCATACCTACTGCAAAGTATACCTACTTGAATTTTAACGTATAATATCATTATAATTGTTTATTGAGCATTTCAAACTATTACCTTCAAATACTTAGTAGTATCTGAGTAGTAATTTTTATCTTTATTTACATTTAAATCACTAATTATTTGTTCGATGACTGTAGTTCATAGAAAGTACAGAGTCTCACACCAAACCACGCTTTGCATGTCATATAGTAATTATCGACTTCCTAAGCATTGATCTCTTGTCTCTCATGAATACTATAATGACTTATTGTATACCAGGAAGTTTTTAATAAATAGTGACATACTAACATCATGAGTAGTAAGCTATTTGTTATTCCTCCTACTTTAAGGCAATGTCTGCCCTTGGACCTGCAGAGAATGAATTCGTTCGTTATGGCGTATAATTTATTATTGAATGAAAACCAACATAAATAGTTAGAATAGAAAATATTTTTTAAGCTCTAGGTATAATAATTATGTCATTTTGCCATTCCTGTAACTCTACAATCTCTACATGGTCCATGGTCCATTGTCTTCTGTAATCCTGTGGCCCCTGTAGGTACCTAATAAAGATCGGACTTGTAGAAAGGAAACGTTCAATCGTTAAATATATTAAAAATCAACGAACCTTACATAACTACAATGCATACTGATAGTTATCAATATCATTAAAACTGACCTCATATGAGGAAACTGAAGGCTACTGTTTACTTCAGTATCAACCTTATAATTATTCCGGTAAGGACTAATAAAATCGTCGGTCTTCTTCGTGGTATTTTCAGTAAAATTATATTGCTAAATGTAAGATAGTAAAATATACAAGAAAATATTAATAAATTCAATTCTTAACTCCAAATGAAAGTATGTATCGCAAATCGCTACATCGACGAGAGAGCGCGCACTTTTCCAATCTAATTTGTCAAAAACTTTATAAAAACATTGAATCGCGTAAACCATTGAACACACAGTCGCGAGGTCACATTAGGTAATACAAATAATACGCAAACGACCGTAACACCTAATGAATGATACAAAACGATGCAAATGAACCCGCAAACTGGGTCCGTAGTCCGTTTCTATCGAACTAAACCCTCGCAAAACCACAATACAAAAGACAGAGACGGCTAGTAAACTAATCTAAGTAATCTAAGTACTAATAAACAACTTAGTGACAAACCTCTTGTCGAGTCGTTGGCAGCGGGAGCGTCCGGTGGTAATTCTGGGTGGAAATTATAAAAATAAACAATCACAGAACGGTTATGAAACACTGTTGTAACGGCACGTCCGACACAGTTGTTCGCGATCGTAACCAGATGTCGCTACGTGGAGCGACGTGCGCACGCGCTGGCCGTTCCGCACTGACTGCGGGCGAAGGCGCCACTACTGAGTGAACGTAGAATGACCTTCCTGCCCACTAGGTGCCCACAACTTAGCCAGGCTAGAACCTCTTGCCTTATAGAAACCTGCCCCCAAAATGGTTCATAACTACCATATTAGCAATACCGGTGGGTGGCAGCTAACAGCCTAGGATCGGTACGGTTGGGCGCCAAATGGTTACAAAACCGACTGAACTTTCAAAGAGGTAAGCCGATGGACGGATCCTATTACCAAACTTTTCATAACTTGTGAATGCAAAGTGTTTAGTATGAAGTATTTGGCTGAAATGTTGAGGACTTCTTTGGATGTTTTTTTGTCTTTTTCCGGCTGGACTGTCCAACCTTGCTACTCGACCAAAGTAAAGCTGTAAACGCCACTAGGGCCAATAGCAACTATCCGAACGAAACGAAAAAGACTTTGTGTCTATTCATTAGCATTGCATTAAATTAAGGCGAGGACGAAGCGACAGCCCTGGTTTTTGATCAGGGTAGAGCAAGACTGTCTTTTATGCCTCCAACTCACACTGGCTGACCCTAGGCAACCCTAGGCCAACGCAACCGTGTACATAAAGGGTTTGACGTGGCTAGTGTGATGTCAATTGAGTAGTAGCGCTCCTTATGGCTCGGGGCTGGTAAACCCTAGGCAACCCACAGCCGGCATAAATTCTATACATGCCGCATTAAATTCGAGATTGTCCTTCAGACAACGGTTTCACTTCACACAATACAATTTTATTACAGTATAAAAAAGTACAACATTGTTGATTCATTCCACCATTCTTACAACAGTCACGTCGATGTTTTGCAAAAGGCGATCTCTCGCCAGGTGAGACGAAATGCCTGGAGGGCGACCGGGCCCCAACTGCCACAAATCCAAATGTAGAAATCTTCGATAAGGTGATTATGGTTTCATGTCGTCATAATATTATTACGAGTACGTGTGTGCGAAGTTTCCACAGCGCTCAAATCTCTCGCGGTTAGAGTGCTTCCAACTCTAACTCTATCTCAGGCCCAGCCCTGATGGACGAGTTTTCCTTCGCTACTTATAATATAAGTCCGTTCGATCAAGGGCTTCACTAACGGTATACTCGACAAGAAGAAAGCGTAGACCCACTTCTTAATTAGCTCTCCAATATTAGAGCCGAAATTACAAGCATCTTCAATATCAAAATCACCTTATGTTAATACAATCGGAAATAATAATTAAGTATGTGTAGCAAGTGCCAAGCAATTAACAACACTTCTAGTCTAGGTATACTTGCCCTCACTGAGATTGGTGCTAGTATTTTTAAACATTAGGTACACAAAAATTTCCACTACTGAACAGATTCTGCTAATTTATAAACGGATAAATTGGATCTCAATTGAATTTTTTGACACATTTTGTATGGGATATGTAACAAAAATGTGTCAAATAGCAGATATTAGCAGCAATTAGCAGAATAAGGGCCGGGGCCCGCGTTTGAAAATTTGGGTGCATTCCAATTAAAAAAGAGGTACCTATAAGTAATTGAAATTTATTAATTGCCGTAACCAAATACGGTTCGTATGAATTTATAGCGCACCTAATAAATATACTTATGTGCGTTTTAAATTATATCGAAACCATAATTATGATCACAATAAAGTATTAGGCATTTGGGTTTGAGTAATTAAATATCGCTTGCATTGGTGAAAGATACCAACGGACCTAAGCTATTCATTATGTTCTCAAATTCTCCACATATTGTGATATACATTCATGCTACAAATTAAATCAAACTTTAATCATTACTTAAATTGTATTATTTTTATTATTTCTTACAAAACATTACTGATGACTGAACAACTCAACGTAAAGTGAATTTATTCCAGTAATTTTTATTTTATTTTATTGGTTTCTTAAAAAAACCCTAAAGCTGAATGAACGACCCAACGGAAGAGTGAGTTACCCAAGGCACGTATACTGGAATTCCTAGAAGCACATAAAGATAGTTGCACGAGTCAACGTAGTCACGAATGAAGATAAACGGTCAAGTTTATTTTAAACTCGTGGCGAATACGGCGAGGTTCAAAGTTTACAGTAAGGAATGGGCGGTGCATGCTCCAGCATTACAACTATCAACGTTTCTAGTCTTGCTGTGCTGTTTTTGAAGCGTTTTCAAGATTTGTGGTATTTTTAACAGACTTCTAAAGAGAAAGTTCTCAAAGAGACGGTATTTTTTATGTGTTAGCTCATAACTTTAGCATGCGGTAGTGCTTATCGGCTGGTTTCTTTAAATTTTTGGGTGACATCTGACGAATAGTTTTCGAGTTACCTCTTTTTATGTTAAAATTTATTTTGTGAGAATTATGACGTGTGTGAGTCGAAGAGCTAGTAATAATGCATGCCTTGGTCTTGGGTGGCTACTGACTACTCATAGGTAATGTTTCGGGTGTTAGTGCCTTGACATGATGACGAGCAATTATTCCCTCGCACTGAAAATCCCTGTGTTACGGGTGGCGTGGACAACATAAGTAATAAATATATCACTGATCCGAGGGTAATGTATCTGCTCTAGCCGGAACAGAACTCTGTACCCTGGTTTCGCGCAGGTACACTTGGTCGTATGCTCGTTTGTAAAACTATTAGTAGATAATAAAATAGCGCCGTAATAAAATCTGTATTTAATTGCCTTAAATACATGCATCATCGCAATCATGTAGCTCGACAAAGTCGAAAATTTGTTGAAACCACAAAACGTCCACGAGTCAATAAATCTTGCCTCGGCTGGAATGTTTGATTTTCCCATCTCAGACCAATAAACTATAGACGGCGTGCCGTGAACAAAAGCGTGAAGCCGGCAAAAAGTACGCCTCGCCTTGTAATACACACGGCGGCACTCACACCAAAACGACTTTTGTGTTCTAAATAATAAAAAATGAATGAAGCTTTGTGTTCCAAAAAATAAAGTTTAAATTTTTTCTAGTTCAAACTATCAACATAGCGCATTCTATTAGTTCCGATGTGTGTTTTAGGCACACTTTTGCCGTCTTCACTCTTTTGTTCACGGCACGCCGTCTATAGTTTATTGGTCTGAGGCGCCAAACATAAGATTGCACGACAAGGTACGATTGTATGTGTGTAAAGTTTTTTTGTCGTCATAAAAAACCGTCACGTAGTGAGAAACAGAAGATAGTATCATTCTTTATCTTTTTTCTGATATCATTGGCGTAAGTTGCTTCTTTTCTTGTGTTGGTACCTAAGTGCGATAGAATAGATGATCTCTATCCGTCTTGTGATACTCTTCTATGTACTTACCTACTTGGTTGAAGACGAAGTCGTCTCTTTACAATTATATAGTGTATTTCTGTTAATTCATTGTAGGTATAGAAACTACTTGAGATGATACTTGTGAATTTGTAACAACTTTATAAAAACTTTGATGTTTTAAATGTCTAGATGGAACATCGAATCCGCGCAAAGATGTCAAAAAATTGTGGCTAACTGTTAGCCACAATTTTTTGACATCTTCTTATCATCTTTTATATCATTACGCACACATTACGCACACGTAGACAATAGACGAACAAGTAAAACATCGCCTGCACGCACTCATGCTTGACAATGTTGCCTTGTTTTTTTTTGTTTTCATTGTAGGGCGACGCTCAATCTAGACATTTAAAACATCAAAGTATAAAACCAAGAAAATGAAAGGCCTTTTATGGAAGGCATTTTATTAAATGCGATGAAGTAATTATGTACTGACTTTAAGTACCTAAATTGTAGGTTCTTTATTTAAAATTTACCACGTTGCAAAGTTAAAATATTTTAATACAAATCAACGTCAATTACAACACCATATTATTAGAAAATTAACCAGCAATTCTAATTGAGTGTCGGCTAAAAACAGACAAAAAAGCAATTTGGCATTAAGCCCACGCAACCCCAAATAGCCCAGCACGCAGAAAAAAAACACGTTGATAGGTCTCGCGCCAAAAGTTAACAGATGCGTTCAGGATTATCGGTTTGTGCAAATACAACCAAATGTCACTACGTATTTTGGAACGCGCCGTCAAAGTGAATGCGATATTTTAACAACTTTCGGCTTTATTTCGATCTAAATAAAGACTGCGATGGTGTCATCGTGAAACACAACAGTGTTTGTTGAATCCTGTTATCCTAATTGATAATTATCATTTTTATGGGCTTAGCGGTGCGGCTGGCTGGCGATAAATTAGTCAAGTAATTTCATTAATAGTTCCTTGTATTAGATAAATGGATTCGTTGATTACATTGGCGTTTATTTGTTTTGGTGTCAGGGAAAACAATATCTACGTGTAGTGCAATTCTGACAGATAACTAATAAATTGTGTTTGATTTCGGAACATCAACACAGCTTTGCTACGGCTCCCCTCTCTGGACATACAGGGTAGATTCTGGCTTTTGGTCCGGATATTAAAAAACTTAGGTAATAAAAACAAAAGTATACCGAGTGTTCGATCGATAAGCTTCCTAACTTACAAAATTACATTCTTATATTAAAAAACATTGCATCTAGCATTCTAGTGGCTAATTACTTAACGAGTAATCGGCAACCGCTTTACTTATTTCATTTTAAACTACTTACATAGATACCTATTTTAGAAAAACACTGCAGGCCTTTCTAGAAACTTCGCTAAATTTATTTGTTACGAAATTAACATTATTACTTATCAACATTATTATTTTGAAGGATTTTACAGCATTCAATTTGATTGATGAAGCCGTTCAAAAATTATGAGAGGCTTACAGACACATACACACATACAGAATAGATTCCTATGTCCTCAAAAATTGTCAATACTCTAAATCAAATTTAATCAAAACTCTATTAAAAAAAACTAAGAAAAAACAAACTTCCCGATCTTTAAAAAGTGACATTATTATACACGATGATTATACAGCGATAAACCTTTATATAAACTTATATAATCTGTACCACTTTTATAACTCCCTATATTCCTCCCTATATTCAAAATTCAAAATTCCCCTCTCTCCCCAGGCGCCCCCCACGCCCTCCTCGGCAAGACGCGGCGGCCGCGCACGGCGTTCACCTCGCAGCAACTGCTCGAGCTGGAGAAACAGTTCCGCATGAACAAGTACCTCTCCCGGCCCAAGCGGTTCGAGGTCGCCACCAGCCTCATGCTCACCGAGACGCAGGTTAGTTGGTGCTATGTGTGAATATGTCGTATTAGATTATACAGGGTGTTTCATAAGTTGTACGACCACAGGTTAGTTGGTGCTTTAATACATTATGTCTTATTAGATCGTTAGCTTCTGATAAAAATACCCCGTACTTCTTCTTGTTAAAATTTAGTTCAACTGTCATAAGTAGTTCAACTACTGGGAAAAAGTCCGACTAGTTCAATTCAACGGTTGTACTACTCGGTTGAACTAGTAGGAATCAACCGATTATACAGGGTATTTCTACAGTTGTACCTACGACAAACTGTAATTGGAGATACCTGAAACTGAAGATTGGATTGGATTGGACAGATGTCAAAATGCCGATGTTTTCAAAATTCTTATGATGGTGATGAGACGTACAACTTATTTATTTATTTATTTAACACTTTATTGTTTGCACACCAAAAAATATAATACATATACAAGAGCACACGATAGTA
>DWJQ01001889.1:0-10334 GCA_018248915.1 Hesperia meskei straton | reverse complement strand
GTTCTCCGATCGGTGTCGGTATTTTTGCCCGCTTCAAAGGGTTTCTCGGGCGAGAAAAGAGAACCGTATCACATTCTTGTTCGGTCTCAGTGCGACCAATGTGTGTTCATGTATTGAGTACCCACATTTCTAGTTAAAATAATCTACTGTTTGTGGTCGCCAAGCTATTACTTTAGTACTTATATTAATTTCTTTCTAATTTGAGTATTCACAAGATTGTAGTATGCTAATGCACATTAAACCAAAGCCGCTGCATTGTCGTCCATTCCGGATAACGATCGAGAATGCGAATGAGAAGGTCGCATGAGTGTAAATGCCTTCTCGGTTCTCGCGCAATTTCTCGGCAACATTTCTCGACGAGAGTTCTTGCGTGAGTCTGTTGGCGGCTTTAAACATGCGAGTTTAGATAGTCAGTCAAAATGAATTACTGCCATAATAAAGCCATTGTCCTCTATTTTTAGACATAGCCTAAAATTTACTTAATATTTTGTAATTTTTCTTTAATCGTGAAATAAATGGGAAGATTATGATAACTTTTATTGTCATATAATATCTTATATCCGTGGTATTCATTGTGAGTAAAACAAATTCAATATTATTCCAGAATATATTTAAATTCATATGAAAACCAATCATAAAATCTACAAAACGCTTTGCATTGACATTACTACTTATAAAACAGCTCGTAAAAGTAAGAAAGTTCATAAAAAGATGAACACGGATTCCTTAGAAAAGCACTATAAAAGCCAAAATAAATTTATTTGTTCAATCTGTTTGAATCAGAAAACTGGGAATGAGGTTAAAGAATCAGAATTCCATGAAAGGAAGTCGAGGTCCTGCCCAGTTTGTCAGTGTAGCTGCAGCTACTCTACCGATGATGATAGTACACTAACTAAACTTTCAAAACAATCCAAAAATAACCTAATTGATGATAATGATAGAAAAGTAACTAAAAATGTGCAAACATCACATGCTGATGTGGCTCAAGGCTTAACGTTATTGAATGAAGTCTTAAACGTGTTTCAAAATAAGAAGCAGTTGAACAATCCTAAAGAAAAAAGAAGCAAAACTCTTATTTTTAGAGACGTTGGAGTTTCAACTGAAGATATAAATTATCGGCAGATAAAACCCAAACTATCTAAAAGTAAAGTATTTCAGTTTTCAATAGAAGATAACCGTAATGCCGAAAATAAATTTACAATCATTAGTTCATCTCAACCTGAAACGATTTTTGTATCGCACAAATCTTTGGACTTAATCAACCACAAGTCATCATCGATCCCACAAATGAAATTAGAAGAACTTAAGCAATCTTTGAAAACGAAGACAAAATCTAAAGATGCCATAGAAGAAGTTAATAGAATGTTTGCGACGGTAAAAAGAGTCGAAGAAAAGGATAGCAATGACAACAGACCGATGATAAGGAGTGGTCCGAGAGTACTACCAGTTGTTAAAACAGGAAACTTTGAAGCCGAAAATATTGAACATAATCTGAACCCAAAAATTGAACAAATACATAAACCGTGCCTCGAAAATGATTATCATATGTCCAGCGGTGATTCTTCAGTTAAAAAAAAATGCTGCCGCAATTTTAGCAAAAGTAAAGAAGTCTGTGAAGACTGTACTTACACGATGTGTTGTCATCATCAGAAATATAGACAACCAGCAAAGGAATTGATATGCAGACGGTGTCGTATGGCAAAATAGTAAATGACGATGACAAAATAGAAAAATTTATCCCGATTAGGTTCATCTGACAATAAACACCATAGCTTAATGAGTTTTATTATTCTTTGTGTCTCTAGAAGTAGATGTTAAACGATCCATGTATGTAACAGACATCTATGGGAATTGTTTTTTTTTGTCGGGTAGATTTATTGAGGAAGACTTTAGGCTATATAAAATCACGCTCCGATCAAAAGGAGCGGAACTACAATGAAAAATTGCTAAAGTAGAAAAATCCGGACACACAGGAGCGTGTCAAAGCCAAGTTCTAGCTTACATAACTCAACTGGTGTGCAGCACTGTTAAATTTAAGTTTCCCAAAGCGAAGCGAGGACATTCACTGGTATATTATTAAGTACCTAATTATTGAAAGAAGAATTCTTCATTACCAAATTTAAATTATTTATTTAACAACTTAAAATTGACATCAAAAATAAAAACTCTCAGAAGTGTTTTTCGCTCTTTCGCTGCCGCTCCTGCAACAAGTTTTTTTGCACATTTATCAATTCTTTACATTAAGAATTTATTGAAGTGAAACTTCTTTATTGGAAATTAGTTATTTTTTGAGACTTTTCTTGGGGGAACTCTTCAAGTCTTTGCAAAAATAAATTATAATCCTTCAATTTGCTTCATTACAAAATTCAAGTTTAAAGTTTACAAAGTTTAAAATAATGCAGAATAAAATGAAATCCCTATAAATATTGTGACATAAACCTTACTGGAACAAATTGATCTTCCAGAACTCACTCGTAATTAAATAAAAAATCTTAAATTAAATACATTATTTTAAACCTCATCACTTTTTAAAAGAGTTCTGTTGCCAATGTAAAATATGTAGTTTGTCAATTTCTGCTATCCTAATCAAATCTAACCTGCTCTCTCCATATTTCGATCTACTCCGTTCCAACTTCTCACTGTGCGCCCTCTCCCAGTTGCGTGGAGTCTCTTGTCCTTGGCTAGAACACAAAAACCATGAAATATTACAAAAGCTATGAACATATTGGGGTGTAGGAAGCTTCATTTCAATCCTGTACCGACCTTCCTTGCTTATAGTGCACTCTGCTGAACTAAGGATGGAGGGACAGTGAAGATGAAGGCATAGAAGTATTGTGCATATAGTTAGAAAGGCTTCAACCTATTACTTATTACATTCATTCATTCATCAATCCATCAACTTATCCAAGTCCATTCTTGGATATTTTCTGAATCCAGCGGTGGTCCGTTTTCGTCTTCAGATAGATAGTCAGACCACCTGGCCGAAGGCGCCCTATATTCCTATTTCCGACACGTGGACCTTTTTGTCCCAGCATTATTAGCCCTTCCAGATATGTCACCAGCCCATTCTCACTTAAGAGACTTAGTAAAATAACTTACTCCCCCAATCCCAGATCGAAGACCGGCGAATCGCTTGGTCTCTCGCTTCTCCCGGTCTTCTGATCAAACTCCTTGATCAACACTTTCTTCAGCAAATTGGACGAATCGACAAATTTACACATGCATTCATTTAGCGTGTTCATTTTCGCCAACAATTCCCTTTTGCCACTGTCAGCATTCAATTCAGTTATTTTATCATCATCATCGATAATAGAATGATTTAATTTCAAATCTTCTATATCAGAACCTTTTAAGTCTGTATTGACTCCTGCATGTTTGAGTATTTTTATTTTTGGTGTGACTGTTTCTATTACAAACTCTCCTTCTTCGATTATTTCGTCCGGTGGTTTGTAATATGGCGTTCTGATACCGTAAATAGTGGAAGCTGCTACTTCATCCGACAATCCATCTTTGGTCTTCGCCATCACAAGTTTAAGTAGATTGTCAAGACCTATTTTATGGTCGTTCAGCAAATGACGATCTAGGACTGTTATCCTGTGAAACAATTTTTCAGTGTTAGAACATAAATTATGTAACATAATGCGTCTCATAAGTATGTACTTAAGTAATTCAAAAAGGTTAAGAAATGAGCGTTTGAAATATAAAAAAACGTGTTTTGATTTTAGCTTTCTAATGGAAAATAATAAAGCTATTAAGATACAAATTTTTGAGCTATGCAATTGGAAAATTTGAAACGTTTAGTAAAATGAATTTTAAAATTAAATCTTTAAATTGTGACACTTTTTTAAGTGGCGATAGGAATTGTTACTTTCGATAAACTTGACGACATTGTAAATAATGTTATTATTTTTAAGTCACATTATCAGTAACAGACCCGAATCTAACGTTAGGACAGTTACAAATTGGGTTGGTGATGATGAAGAAGAATCTCCCAACAAACCTGTCAGCATCAAACGAGCAGAGATGACACGCGTAGGTTTCGTTCTTGATCTCCCTGAAGGTGTCCAACCCAGAAGCGCTGCAGCAAGGTGATTTACCCTTCAAAGCCTTCGATGAGCATTCACTAGGTGATCTGAGTTCCTGTAACAATTGATTCTGTGAAATGTTAGCCCAAGCAGTGATACGGGACCCCCGCCTATAGGGTTCCCCAGGAAAATTCATAAAACTCAGCCAATGGCCACGACCAAGCAAATCTAATGTCATAAAACTATTGACCATTCGTTTTTAAGTCGTCATCATCGTCCCAAGACATAACATCGATGGCATTATATCGCGTTGACGTCAAGACAGAATCAAATATATAGGATAAGCATCAGAAGAGGAACAAAAAGGTTTTAAGAACATCATCATTGATTATTGAATTCACATCATTAGAAGTTAACACTGCCAAGTAATAAGACATGGTTACTTGCTCAACGCCCTCTTCTGGATGCGCGAACAGAGTTTTGCTGCGACAGATGCGCGCGCGCAGTTTTCCGAACAAGCGCGTCGCTGAGGAAGTACGCCCCACTGGAAGATAGATGGCGTTGTCAGAACGAAAAGATTCAAAAACTACTGGATCAATCAAAAAAGACTTACCATTAGAATGTTAAGTACATTTTAAAAGTCAATACTCACATTTGCTGATAAATCTCTTGTCATCAGAGTCAAAAGCCTGGCGGTCGAGGCATGCCACCCTGGGAACCGTATTTGATTTTTCCTAAAATACAGATATTTTTAATCTGTGATCTATATTACTATAGTTTATTTTATTCACCTATAGATGGTGTTGTAGGTAGCATCGGCTGAATAATGAATCGGGTGAATTGATTTATAATGATGTATCAAACTTGATATCGAATGATGAAGGTGCCTTATGTATTTGTTTGTCCGTTGTTTAAATTGAATAGCTGATCAGCAGTCACGCTCCGACTGTTCACAGTTGGAACTTGTATTGATATATGCGAGTGGCGAAAAAAACTTCGATAGCGTGATTCAGGCGTCACATGACGTAATCGTGTGAAGCTTGTGAACAGAGTTGTTCAAAATGTAATGCTCAACCACTAATTCCCAAAAGTCTCTTGGTTTCGGGAAAAGGTAGTTAGATTATCTTTTCCGGGCCTTCAAAAGTAATCGTAACCTATCGTATCGTGTTACCTGAGTGACGGTCAGTTTGTTGGAGTCCCAGTCCAGGTCGATAGCTCCGTGGTGCAGCTGACGATGCATCGCGAGGGCGATCTGGAACTGGGTTGTGAAGCTGCATTGTGAACAGCTGGAATGTAACGGGAATTCGATTTGGTGCCTGCCAGTAGCGCCGTAAGCGGCCGTGCAAGGCGTGCACCGCACGCGGGCGACACGCATGGCTAGGGGAGGGGGGGGGGGGGCGAACTGACCACGGCCGGACGACATTAAAGTAAATATGTATGAGGTTGGAATTGAAGGACGAGGGGAGGGGGTGTAAATCGGTTATGCGCGTGGGCGCCGTTGTAGCTTACAGCGCTCCTGGTGCCTGCTTCACCCTTCCATCATCACAGCCAGGCGTCCGGATGAAGGGCAGTGTGGTGTCCGGCTTGCCCGGCTTTTGTTAGGCTTTTTACATGTGAAATAGTTACTACGGAAGTCACTCGGATACCTATAATCGATCGGAATGAGCTTTCTTCTGAGGTATTCCTAAATATGACATACTTAGGTTTCTTCAAGAAAGGTGTAAGAGTTCTCCAGGTGTTGCTCGTGTCTGTACGCCGAAAATGACTTACCTACCACCTGGTCGTCTGCTTTTAAGTCAGCCCTTCAAGCTAAAAAAAGTTAAAAACCTACAAAAAACCGATAATATCACTCGTTATTGTTGACATGTCGAATTACTGCTCTAAAGATCCGGGGTTCGATTCCCAGCGCGGTGGAAATTTGGGCAATCAAATTGAATTTCTACTCTGGGTTTCGTAATTGGTTTAATTTAACATTAACACTATTTCGATATTGTTAAAAAAATCTTTCAGTGTCCCATGATAAATCTGAAGAACAACGTCAACCTTAAAATACCTACAATTTGATCAAAATCAACACAAATTTTATAAATGCTCAAGTAATTAATTATGTCTGTCTGTCTATTTATCAGCAGAACTAATTTCAGTGATATTCTGTTTGGAGATAGTTTGAGATTTCGATATTTTTATCCAAATAATCCGTTCTCTCGAAATATTTTGCGGTGTTTGCTCGGGGGCGACTTTACGCGGGAGAAGCCGTGAAGAAAAACTATGTACATAAACTTATTTTATAAATTATATTAATCTTCAACTTACCAATATGACATAATAAATACAAAATAGATTCACATAAAAATCTTTACACGGCATCAATAGATCTGCCAGGCTGACAGTAGCTGTCAAAAATGACATTTGAGAGCGATCTTAATTTTTTTATTCACTAACAAAGCAGTATGTAACCTCATAGAGGTATTAAAGACAAGAACGTACATACATAGACGTAGAAGCACAACAACAACTGTGACACGCACAGAAAAAACTCAATTTAAGGACTAGGATGGTTAGTCTAGTTGATATTAGCAGATGGTGTTAAGAATAATTAGTTGGTTAGTTTGTTAAATACGTGTGAGGACAAGGACTGTAAGTGTTAGTCAGGTTACTCATGTTAGTTGATGTTAGTAATAGCCCAGTGAGTAATTTTTTGTACCTACGAGTCTCGTACTAATTCCGTCACAGGTGCGTTGCTGCCCCTGAAGACTGAGATGGTCGCCTCTAAAAAGTGAACCGCCTCCAAGTTACAGGAATTATTTAAGATTTATTGGTGTATTCCACATCATCACAAACCGTTGCATGGCACGGGTCTCCTCACAATGTCAAAGTCCACCATGCTGGCCAAGGTCCGATTGGCGGACTTCCCACAACTTTAAAAATCGGCCAAGTGCGAGTTCGACTCGCGCACGAAGGGTTCCGTACCATTATGTATAAAAACACCAAAAAATCCGGTCTGTTGTATGAAACCCTCACTTTAAATATTTACTTTAGTTTTTGTAGCCACTAGCAACGCCATCTCTTGGACCGCAGGGTAACTAAATTATCGCTTAGGCTTCGAAGCCATATTTCGACTTAAATATTTATTTTATTCAGTGTTTTAGTATTTGTTGTTGTAGCTGCAACAGAAATACATCATCTGTGAAAATTTCAACTGTGTAACTATTACGGTTCATGAGATACAGCCTGGTGACAGACGGACGGACGGACAGCGAAGTCTCAGTAATAGGGTCCCGTTTTACCCTTTGGGTACGGAACCCTAAAAACAAGTAAAACTTACAAGTGTGTAAGATTCCTGACTGTTTGTTTATTTTTCAGCCAAGCAAATAATAATTAAATTGTATTATCTTCTAATTCAATGGTGTAATGAGGATGAGGAAAAATTATTAATTTGTGTCTCGCTATCCTAACTTAGTTATCTACCTATCTCATTAATATTATTACTAGCAAAAGGTACCTTTCCGAGAAGTTCGATTTGCTCTCGTAGGTTTTCTTTCTTCTGACATTTTTCTTTCAGGGGAGTCTTTGGTACTTAATAGTCTTATTACCAATGTCCACATCAAACCATTTACCGCCAGGCGGTTCAAAGTTGTCAACTCCATAATGAGTAGAGCAACTACTTACTTCTTATTCACCATACAATATTTGGCAGAAACAATTAAAAACACTAGGTCAAATGCTAAGTAGGTACACAAACCACAAAAAGGTGTGAAAAACACAATAAAATTCGCACAATTCTATTCAAAACTCTTTCACAGGCCCTTTGCACGGTTTATTGAGATCGTAGCTAATTTAGCTGCGACTGCGATAAAGAAAAGTGTACGTTAAGTGATAAACTATAGCGTTTGAAACCCATCAGAGTACTTGAATGTTTGAAAAGGACCCTTTGAACTTGAGACAGCAGCTAGCAATAGCAACACCACCAGCAAAGTAGCGGACTGCGGAGTTAAGTCAGTTCTTAACGGGTAGCCGTCGCGTGCGCACGTCATAGTCGCAGACTGCGATATTTTCTCCACACGTTTACAAAATCAAGGGAAAATCAACGCAGTCTGTCTACAGATAATTAAATATACACACAATCTGTGAGTTTTCAAATTTCAAACGGCATAACAACTAGGAAGTAGGTATAAAGTTTTGCAGTTATATAAAATCGTAATGGCTCATTTCTTTTGCAGGTACGGCGAACGTTCTTTGTTTAGTGTGGTTCAAAAACTTGAGTTTTATTTGTTTTATTCTGAAAAAAGTGTCTTTTCGTCGACGTTTGAGTGAAATCGAGTGATTGCTAGGTTGTCGCGATTATAGTACCTACACTGAATCAGGTAAGTGTTTTTTTATCCGCTAACTTTCTCTATTTCTAGTTCTTTAAAGGTAACTTAAGCGTCGTGAATGTTAAATATCCAAGTTTTGCGTTCTACATCTTATTCACGTCGACTATTACGAGTATGATTAGACAGACACAGATCAGTTCCTCGCTTCCCACATGTTATTTGGGCCCACGAAGTAAACCAGTCTTATGAGACATACCTGAGATATCACAGATTATACCAGCAGTTCTGTATTACTCATTCAATTGTATTTATACCATTGTTTTTACTTCTACAGTTGCGTGGTGTTACGTATTAGTTTTAAGTGTCAAATTACCAAATACCCTCTATAATTTTAATGTTTTCCTCGATTAAATAACTGTGACTTGCTAATCATTAAACGAAACGAATCTATATCTATATGGACAAATTAATTTCGTAACTAACAAGATTCAAATGAGGGCAAGGGACAAAAAATGAAAATAATAGTTGATTGAACGTTCTTACTTAATGTTTTCATTAAATTTTAATTTACTGAAGTCGATGATAAAAAGAATCGTATAGATTGGATGGTAGGTCTATTCACGGAGCTTCCTTCGTCATGAGTCAAGGATGCAGTGGACGTTGTCGTTGCAATTATCATGAGAACAGAGTCTCTTAATGATTGTCATTCGTCATTCTACTATTTCAAAGTATGTAACATACCTAATTATTGAAACGAATCTGTCTATAAATGAAACGAAATTCGACAGCACTAATATCGTTTCTTTTTGTACGGTTAAAAAAAAATGCAAATTTTGAAATTGACTTTAAAATTATTAATTTTAAAAAGTACATATATATTTTTAAATAACAACGTGAAATGTGGACTACTCGTGCGTTCCACTAATCGACCAGAACTCTCAAAACAATGCTTTGTTGTAACTAATTATAAATCTATAAATATTGAAAAGCCGTGAGTTAAACGTTTAGTTATCGATAATAACTGGTATCGGTAAGAAAGTCGTTAGCAAAATGGAACACATACAAGGTTCATGAAGTTCTTGTTTCTCTTTAACAGTACCAGTTAATAGTCAAACCTTATTTAGTGTGATTGCAATATATTGCCCTCCCTTTTTTGTTCTATTTTGTATTATTTTCTGACGCTCATGTGGAATTTCCTCCAGACCACTTGTAATTGTTAGTGGCTAATGTATTTATTAAAAGAAAAAAAGACGTATTTTTTACAATAATAATTCAGAAAAGTTGTAAAATACTATGTTATGGTGCATATATAAATAATTTTTACCAGTGTAATCAGTTGTAATTTAACATTTTTAAAATTTTTAATACAAATGAAAAAAGCTAAAAAACAATAATTGTATGCTAAATTGTGGGTTTCTTATTATGTAGTCTTGACCTATCTTAAGTAACTTATTAATCTTATTATACCCGGCATGCAAATCACCAACAATTAAGTTAACAATAAGCTGTTTAATAAAGAATGGATACATACAAGTTTTGGTAATTATATGGCAGACATTTAATCTTATTCAAAGTATAGAATGACAATTGACAATTCATTAATATGTATAACGTGAGTGCATATAACAGATAATTACGTTATAATGTGGTTATTTTTCTGTTTGGAAATCT
Source organism: Hesperia meskei straton (assembly GCA_018248915.1). NCBI lineage: Eukaryota > Metazoa > Arthropoda > Insecta > Lepidoptera > Hesperiidae > Hesperia > Hesperia meskei. The sequence goes on along the minus strand of DWJQ01001889.1, from coordinate 325 downwards.
GCCATATTTTGTAGAGGTACAAAAATTATCGAGTCAATAATAATTTAAAAAATGTTATCAAAAACACATTAAATGGTCTGTTATTTTAAATCAGGCTTCTCTTCGATTTAATCCATGAATTTCATTTAGTGTGCGTTTGATGGTCAGGAAAAGATTTCTTGATGATGCTGTCACAATAAAAAACGAAGAAAAAACCGATTTCAACATCGACAAGTATTAAAAAAGAACTAGCTACCGCCCGCAGGCTTCGCCCGCGTGGAATTCGTTTAAACTTCCCCTTCGGGGTGGAATTTCCAGAGATCCTCTTTTAGTGCTCCCCTACACT
>DWJQ01001888.1:0-10337 GCA_018248915.1 Hesperia meskei straton | reverse complement strand
TTACAAAGTAAATGCAATTAAGTATACAATTTAAAATACAGTAATATAGATAATCATTAACAAACACATTATCAGAACATGGGATGACAGTGCCATGTTAATGTGGAAAATTAGGTCACACTCGCCGTTTTTCAGTGCTAGTTTTTGCTCGCGGATTCACCCGCGCGGAAGGCAGAATGACGAAATGCCGTTAAAATAAATTATTAAAAGTAAAATTTTTATCCTGATAAATCAAGTCCTGGCAAATTAGAATAAAAATGTTTATCAGGATAAAAAATTTCGTTAGATCGTCGGTTCTCAAACTATCTCTATTGCAAAATATGTCGTATGTTTGGTTTAGCGAATTAACCATAAAAGACAGACACTTTCACAGTTACAAGTTTTGTAGGTTAGCGGGAACAAGTTAATCCATCCATTACTGTCAGTGAGTCAAAGTGCAGTGAAGATTGCATATCGGAATGTGTCGATTGGTATCGCGAGATTTGATCGTAGGACGATCAATATGGCTTGTAATACACGCTCTAACGTAGGCTCTTTGTGCGTGGTGCAATGTACAAGCGACGGCGTGTAGTGTTTTTTTCTGTGTTGAGTTTTTGGAATATGTTACCGAGCACAAAAAAGATCATTTATCTATTTTTATTACAAAAAATATCAAGTGAGTAATAAGTAAAAGAAATTGGTAATTTTAAAGTTAAATGTTTTATATGACTCCTATGCGTAATATTTAGCATATGTTAGGCGCATTGATGAATACCCATTTGAAACTAAATTGTTAGTATTTTTTATATATCGGGTCATGATTTCAAATCTTATAATTTCTAAACGGTGAACGATTATTCTTGAGCGCCCATTTCTAATGTGGAAAATGCTTTCCAGAAATATTTATTTCATTTTTTATCCAACCTTAGCCTAATTTTAGCATCAGAATTAAAAAAAATGGGGATTTTATTTAAAATATTGCGAGAATATAATTATATGTAATCCAAAAAATTCAAGTAGTGTATTGTACACGTGTAATTTGGTCGTATTGTAATATGGTTGCCTTGGGTGTTTATGACTTGTTACTTTTTATTGTCCTTTCAATCTTTTCCTACGCTTTTAAAAGCTCTGTTTTTCTATCAGATATAATAGATAAGGAATCAAACCCGTGATAAAATACATGAGAGCTTTACACTAGGAGTTTTTGTACGGTGAAAATTCTTTAACATGTATAGTCTATTTATGTTAAGATTTCGTACATGTTATAATTGTTAAATGTTTAGTTGTTATGAAAAAAAACTTTTAAATACTTAATCAAATAAACAATTCCATTTAACTAAAATATAATGCTGCTCTAATGTGGTTTACAATTTTAAACACAATCTAAAAATTAAGAATTATGTTGTATCGGTTGGCGTTTTTTTACGGCGCATATAATTATTGTCAGGACACATTTTATATAAATTTTATAACGTATTTGTAAATTATTTCTTATTAGATTAATTACATTAATACATGTGTGTACTTAGTCAAAAGCCGTTTCAGAAATTTATTGACGTCTATTTTATTAATAGTTAAATACTTAATTGGCGAACAATAAGATATACCTAACCAATACCCCCTTGTAATTATTTATAGTAGTAATGTAATGTTATAAAATATTATCATCGCTAAAGTCTTTCACTTACACCAAACGTTATTTTTTATGATTCTCAGCAAAATAATTCGACATTGACACACTTTGTTGTCTGTCTCTCGATCTGCATTTGTTTTTGATCATTTTAATATTACATGTCATTGTATTGTAATCTGAACTTCTCACAGATATAATGCAACTTCTAAACGTTTATATTATATAGTACAATATACTCGTATAGTATGGATCACTTAGTAGATAATTGGAAAAGTCAAGAGATAAGATCAGGAAAATTTTATAATGCCAAGATTGGCATAATGAGGGTAAAAGCGTGTGAATCCGCCGCTAGAGGCGCTAGTGTAGAGTGAGGTCTGGCTGTCAGTGCCACAAACTTATCTGATCCGGTAAGGGGAGCGCTAGTGTCATTGTCTTTGTCTGACAACAGTTTAACATTTGGATTAGTTCCAATTTTGGCCACCGGGTCAGATAAGTTTGTGGCACTGTCGCTTCTCACTTGTCTGAATGTCATTTGTCACTGTTTATGTATGGGCGGGCTTTGTCAGCAGGACCTCACTCGCCGGTGGCGCCAACTGGTGAGCACAAAAACGGCGACCCTCATTCGATTACCTATCAATTATTCGATTTTTTAACCGATTTCAAAAAAGGTTCTCAGTTTCCTTTCGGTCCAAGAGATGGCGTTGTGGGTAATATGTGGCTACAATAAAACAATTAAATATTTAAGTGAGACTTTCATACATCAGACTAGGTTTTTTCGGCGTTTTCATAGATGGTATGTAACCCTTCGTGCGCGAAGCCGACTCGCACTTGGCCGGTTTTTTCTTTCTTCTTTGGCAACTTATTGATGATGCCTGTGGTGAGTGTGGTGTAGCTGATGGCCAAGAGTTCATCTACTCAGAATTCGGCTATTGGTATTAGAACCAGTTTAATCAGAAAACTTCATTAGATATTCAAGTATTATGACAAATAATTGAATAAATTAATACAAAAATATATGATTTACATAAAGTGTAATCATATACATAGTTTTAAGTGTACTCGTTATAGGAAAAGTTTTTAGATAATATAATATTCCAGAAAACCATTACTAGTGCAGAGCGGAACAAACTTCCAAGTAAGTCGAAAATAATAAGCGGCCTCCGTAGCAATATTCACTGAATACATTATTATTTTGTCTTACTTCGCTCTGGTACAGCCAGGAGCAGAGATTTTGAACATTTTCCCAAACTGAATAAAGCATTAACGACCACGTATTATGAACATACGAATCATACTGTAAAACATGTGTAAGATTTTGCGCTGCTAATTGTACCTAAGCGCAAAGTTTACCTAAGTATAAGAAGAATTACTTTCGTAAGACTTGATACAGATTCCAAGTAGGTATATTAAGTACCTACATAAAACGGTAGAACTGGTGCAGATATTGGATTGATATAGGTAACTCGGGTATGGTGAGGGCACGAAAATGAAAAACAGACACTAAAAGGATTAGTCGTTTTTGGACCTATTCGCAAAACGCCCTACTTATAACTATTTTATTAGCCTAACCAAGTTTACCAGTTAAAGACAATTTTATAAGAAAGTGTTTCATACAAAAGAAAATACAAATGCTAAAACTATCGGGCAATGAACCGGTGAATTTTTACAATAATGAACATTTACATGAAAAAAATTAAATAAATAAATAAAAAAATTAACTGCACGTGCCCGTTGTTCAGGTCATAAATTTTTTTCATAAAAATTGTAACAATTAAAATAGCATACCTATAATGAAAACCACATATTTTTTGAACTCAAAGTGAGACAATTCGGCCGGCTAAATTTCTAATTTTATCAGTGAACAGTGGGCAGCGAAGCTCGTGGTCAGACGGCAGAAGGTCCAGTAGAAGGCAGCATAAGGGTAGGAAACACGCTTACACACAGACAGGAAACGCCGGCACAAACACTGCGGACTAACACTTTACATATTATTGTTTTGCGAATTTAATTACAGTGCAATATTCGTATGATATTTCTTTAAAACCGTATAATGTTATACTCGTAGTAGAAGAAAAAAGTGTCTAGAGTTAACTAAAGAGTGTATAAGTGTAAAATGTTTCGCACACCTGTTGCCAAGATTGCCAAGATTTCACGTGTATTTTTTTCTTCGAAATAGACAAAAAAAATTATATGTAAGACAACTAAGATCATTAAAATCCCTTTGACAGTTTCTGATAGAAATATAGAAGGTTTTCATTTATTTTGAGATTTTATTTCATACGAACACATCGATACCCCTGTTAAATTCATATACCTACCCACGTATGAGCGTTTGGCATGGCTTGGTTTACAGGCTTTTGTGTAGATGTAGATGCGTTGGACCAGTAGTAACAACTTGAATACCTTTACTAAGACCAATTTTATACCAAAAATGCTTTGTTGATACTTCAAACTGCAACACCAATTTAATTCGAGGGACGGTGCCACAGACTGACTGACGTACAGACTCGAAATTGTTCTTTGAGAACTTCATGGGTTACCAAGTCCACTTAGAAGCAGATTGAAAGCATCCTACTTGCTATTTCATAAAACAAAAATACAATCTCAAGCAGATAAATTGAATATGTTCATTCATTCAAATCGTATGTCTAAACAGTATTTATTGCCCCGAACTCATCTTATCACTAGGTGTCGCGTCCGCTAAACGCCGCCACGGTTTATTCAATCGGAGCGATTCCTATCAATCGCCACGCCTGTTATCTCTCCACCCCAGCCAACATTTACATACAAATACTTACAAATCGGAACTCCGATCCGTTCCAGACTAGGTCACGTGTCTGCGGAACGAATCGCTTAAAGAGACCTTCAGTGCACGGCTAATAAAGTCACAATCTTCTCACAATAACACAACAGGCTGTGTGAGCGAGCTCACCCTTGCCCGAAAAAATAAAACGAGGGTAGCAGATTCCAAATTTGAATTTGATTATCGAAGTGTGCCGACTATTTATCATTTGTAATGACGCAGCGGAGGAAGGAGGACGCGTTCGCTAATATTGTAATCTTGTAAATGCGTCCATAAATACATATTTATTATTTTTCGGTGCGGTATGGAGCTATTTTTATTTATTTATTTATTTTATTAATACATAAACAGAATCAAATACATCACAATTTTAAAGATGTAAACATAAACTCTCTTGAGTTTTACCGTACATCCTACGCCGTCGGCTTGTTACAAACTTGAAATATAACAAATAAAATACAATTGATCATGTGCTATCACTTGAAAAAGTTTACTACAAAATCTACAAATCTTACGACAAACACATTTTATTGACATATTGAGGGTAGAATTGAAAACCCGGTGAGCAAAAATCCTTTTGTTAACTTCCTATTCATTAATCCGTTATCTGACTTAAAAACAACTTGTTCGAAATACAGCGTGATTTTAATTTGAAATGAATTTGTGTGAAATAATTTGTTTATTATTTATTTACTGTATTTGTATTTATTTATAGTCATTTGTAAATAGTATTGTTTTAATACAAATTTAATATTTTTGTGTGTGATTTTTTGTTTAATATCCTTAGGTGTATTGTTAATTAGGTAAGGTATCATATATTTTAATTGTCTTTTGCCATATAGGTTATTGTATACAGGTAGTTGAAGTTTTTGGTTATCTTGTCTGCGGGCTGAATATATTATATGTGGTTTTTGTAATTTTTCGTTGAAATAATGTTGAGTTAACAAAGCAAGTTCAATTTTTTCGTGAACAGGTATGATTTTACATAGTGAAAAAAGTTGTCGGTAATCTTCATTACATTTGGCCTTCTCTTTTTTTGGAACAATTTCTTTTAGTATGCGCAACTGTAAAGTAAAAATTTTATTTATGTGTGTTTTAGATGTTCTTCCGTAACTTGATAATCCATAAGATATTGTAGACTCCGCCAATGATTTATAAAGTAATAGGAGTGTTGTATACGGTACTTTATATTTTATCAAGGAAAATTTGGCTAATATATGCCTTAATTTGCCACAAACATAATTAATATGCTCCTTCCAATTTAAGCGATCGTCGATAACTAACCCGAGATACGTGTGCTTTTTAACCACATCAATGGTTCCGCAATTACAGGACACGGGATTGTTAGAGATGTTAAGATGGAAGCACTGATGGTTGTGTGCTATTAGTTGTGGACTGCAGGAACTCCTGTTCTGGCTTGAGCTAATATACATTAATTTTGTTTTATTATGATTAAGTGCGAGACCAACGTCATGGGACCATTTTGCTAAAGTGTCAAAATCCTTTTGCAGTCGCCTAAGAGCATCTTCTACGTTGTATCCTGTAGCCACTAAACAAGTATCGTCTGCAAACTGATATAACTCACACTGTGTGATTGCGTTTGAAAGGCTGTTTACGTAGGTGAGGTAGTGCAAGGGACCTAACACGGAACCCTGAGCTGTGCCTTCAGTCGCAGAAACTGTAAAACTTTCAGCATTACAGACTTTTACTCGATAGGTTCTATCCTGTAAATAGTTTTCGCACCAATTTAATAGTTTTCCTCTCACTCCGCTGTCACTGAGGCTTTGTAATAATTGGTTGTGCCTAAGAGTGTCAAAAGCCCTACTGTAGTCTATAAATACAACCAATATGTGTTTTTTCATATCTAAGTGATTATAAATACTGTCAGTAAATGAACATAGGAGTTGTGTAGTGTTTTTATTCGGTTGGAATCCGTATTGGTTGGCTGCTAAGATTTTGTTTTTATCATAAAAATGTTGTATTTGTCTGCAAACATATTTTTCAACTATTTTATCGATAGTAGGCAGAATAGTTATAGGTCTGTAATTATAGAAATCCATCTTGCTACCTTTTTTATGAATAGGTCTCACAATACCGGTCTTTAACAATCTTGGATATTTACCCGTGACAACGCTTGCATTAATAAGATTAGCTATGGTTATTTTGACTTTCTCACACAACAATTTAATATCGACGGCTCTTATCTTGTCTACTCCGGGAGCTTTGTTATTATTAAGTGATTTTATAATTTTTTCAACAGATCTAGGTTCAGCGGGTCTGTACCTCATAGAAACATTAGCTGAAGTCACATATGTTTCTTTGTCAAGCAACGGTTTAGCACATTTTGAGATTATTTGTTTAACACTATCGTTAAATGTGTAAGCGAATTTGTTTGCAATATTTTTGGAAGATGTGTAATTACTGCCGAAAGAACTTTCTATGGTTTCGTCAATAGAACACTTGATTCTACCTGTTAACCTATTTAAAATAGACCACAAACTTTTAGGATTGCCTTTGTTTGAAATAATCTCTTTTTTTGTGTTTGTATTTTTAGTTTTTTGAATTAATGAATTTGCATAATTTCTAGCTTTATTGTATTGCAGTTTTACGATCATATTATTTGTATTTTTTATCCATTTTAGAAATAAACTGTCTCTATACTCACATGCTTTAATGATTTTATTGCTTATCCAGTCATTAATATTTCGTTTATTATTAGGTTTAATTTTAACGAAGTACTCCGAGTTCTTATAACATTACATAAATTTATTGTAAATATAGTTGTATATGTTTACGGGGCAACTCATGCTGTATGTTGGTTAATAAATTAAATTGTAGTGCTTTAAAATACTTGATGAAAACATTAACTAACGCACTAATAGCTTACCCCTACGCGCTAGACGAAAGTTCCCCTTAATTTCTCTGGGATGCCATCATCAGATTCCGGTGTTCTTATCATGGTATCATCCTTGAAATACCAATCTACTTTCCAACAAAAAAATCGGCTCATAGCGACGAAGTAATTTGCGAACAAAAAACCATTTATATGGTCGAATTGAGAACCTCCTTTCCTACATCAATTAGGTACATAGTCAGTGGCCTAGGGATTTGGCATGGATTATACTACCTAGTCATTTTTTGAGTTCGGTAAGGACATACACACTATAGGTACTTATTTATTAATATTTCCTGGGTGCTTAATTCTTTCCATTATATCCAACAAAGAAAATCTTGTCGATTAAAACATTAATAAGTAGTTGCGGAGAACTTTCAAAGTAGGGAACAAACCTGTCTCCTAAAGTTTATCGGTAATAAAAGCTGAGCATCCAAAGTTAACTAATAAATAATTTTAACTGCAGCAACGATTACTGAAACAAGTAATATAACTGTGTCTAAAATCCGATTTTATTAACCCGTAACCATGTTATAATGCAATGTATTCAGCTAAATAACGAAAGTTATAGCATCAGAGTTGGTTTGGTTTTTACGAATCAGGCTAGCTTTAACAATTCAAAATTAACCGTAAAATGTGTTCGCCTTGCCTAAACGCCTCTTTTAAAAGTATCTTCCTCCTTCTTCAGAATTGAGTCAGGGAAATGTTTGGTTTTGTTATTTTTACGGGCAAGTTTGAAATAGATTTAATTAAGTAACCCGTAGTTTGAAACGTGTCTCAAACTGGCTGTTGCTGTAATATGTTGATAATAATTAGGTACTTGTCATAGGTGGTGGCGCTACCGTCGCGCTGTCAACACTAGCTTTAACGACGGTCCGTAATAAAAGTCAATTAAAATAGAAAAAGTGATCAAAAAGTATTTTATTGTGTTCAAGTTTGTTTGAAGTTTAAAATCTGTGAAGTGAAATATAAATTAACCGAAGAAAACAGGAAGAAATCTCAAAAATAGGGAAAGATACAACGGAAAAATTTGAACAAAGAACTACGAAAAAGCCTGCCTGGAATATAATATTCAGTTGAAAAACATGGTATACTCAAACAAGGTACAATATTACTTAATTTAAAAAATTAAAAGTGAGTGCTTGTGAATTTTATTCAACAAATAACCTAAAAACTTTAACTAACTTGAAAAATACTGCTCTCGTTACACCATCTAGTAAAAGATTACAGCACTACTTGTACAGGATCCAAACTGAGAAAACAGCCAGCGCCATCTAACGAGCTAATTCAGAATAGTTTGTAAACATCGATTTCAACTGTGAAAAAGTTTTATTAAAAGAGAGGGCGTTACTTGTAAGACAAAATGGAGGAAATAAAAAAGTTGTTAGAAAATATACAACAGGAAATCAGACAATCAAAAAAAGACGGGCAGGAAATGAAAGAGGACATAAAAAACACAATAGATCAGAATTTTAATGAAAAAATCACAAACATAGAAATAAAACAAAATTATCTGGAGAATAAAATTCAGCAACAAAGTAACGTCTCTGAGAGATATATAAGACGCAAAAAATTTTATATTATTTGCTTTGGAAGAACAAGTAAATTCCTATCACGAACTTGAAAATGCCATAATAGACTTAATTAATACACATTTTAATCTTCAGTTTACCAAAAATAATATAAAGTCTGTGAGAAGACTTGGAAAGAAGAGAGACACCATTAGACCGGTAATTATAACTTTTTGTACTGTTGGATTAAAGATTACTATACTGAAAAATAAGAAGTGCCTAGAAAATACACCATATTATTTTAAAGAAGACTTTCCATTAGATATTTTAAACAAACGAAAAGAGTTACAAGAGCAACTGAAAAAGGAGAAACAATTATCAACCAGGGCTTTTATCAGATATGATAAATTGATCGTAATAAATAATAACAAAGAACACCAAATCCCAGACAGCCAAGTAAATAAAAGAAATTTGTCAGAATCACCAGAGACAAGTCATTTTAGTAAACAATATGATAATAAACAAAAAGAGAAACCATGGAGAAAGAATAAAATTTCAAATATTATTTCAAATATTTTAAAATATTCAAAAACAAAAACTCTTTTACCCTCCAGCTGACAACATCCATTACCGGACGCATACAACTCTTCACAGTACATAGCAGTGACAGACGGCCCCTCCAACTCAAAATCTCCCACTACGGTTGGTCGCCATGGCAGATATCGACCAAAACCCTCCAGATAACGCTACTATTGATAAAGACACCGTAATAATAATTTATACATAGCAACATTCAACGTGAGAACTCTATCAACCACTCACCGATTAATTGAACTGATGGACTCGCTGAAAAATATCAAATACGATGTTATTGGCCTTTCTGAAATCCGACGAACTGGCACCACGATTCAAGAATACGACAGTTTCATTTTCTGTTATACAGGGGAAACCCAAGGATTATATGGCGTGGGTTTCATCGTTAAAAAATACCTTAAAAAATATATTGTGAGTTTCATTGGAATATCGGAACGAACAGCTCTTCTGAAACTGAATATAAATGGTTTCCGTATAGATCTACTACAAGTCTATGCCCCTACAGAAGCGTCTAGTGAAAATGAGATTGAAGATTTCTATAATATAATTAATGAAACATTAAAAACCTGCGAGAAAAATATAATAGTCATGGGGGATTTCAACGCAAAAATAGGCCAACCTAGAGCTGACGAATTCATGGTAATGAAAAGACACGGATATGGCGTAAGAAATGCCAGAGGTGAACGCCTGATAGAGTTCGCAAATGAAAATAAACTAAGCATTATGAACACTTTCTTCAAAAAACCTGCCAATAAAAGATGGACATGGAAATCACCAGACGGAACTACAAAAAATGAAATTGATTTCATATTAACAAATCTACATAGAAATATAACTAATGTAGAAGTTATATTGCTTGACCAGGAATATAAAAAACCTCGCCATATTGCGGTAAACTCATGGAACTAATTTCTTATACTGGCA